>PNEQ01031165.1:0-42029 GCA_003012365.1 Medauroidea extradentata
GGGAATGGGGGAAGGGGGGGTATTATTCCAAGATGGCGGATGGTTTAAAAATTATT
This sequence comes from Medauroidea extradentata, assembly GCA_003012365.1. NCBI lineage: Eukaryota > Metazoa > Arthropoda > Insecta > Phasmatodea > Phasmatidae > Medauroidea > Medauroidea extradentata. Next base: position 57 of record PNEQ01031165.1, read on the forward strand.
TTTAGATTTTTTTTAATTTTTGGAAATTTTTTAAATTTTGGGAAATTTTGGAAAATTTTGAAAGTGACGTAATCCAAGATGGCGACCGGAAACAAGATGGCCGCCGGAAACAAGATGGCGGCCGGAAACAAGATGGCGGCCGCTGCTCCACAGCTCCACAGCCTGCAGCCTGTGCCCCAGAAGCCCCATAACCTATCTACTGACGTCGCTGGCCGGCGTGTTTTCTCGGGGATCTCCCGTTTCCCCCGCCCCTACCCTTATTTCGGCGCTTCTCCATCGTGGGACTTAATTTCATGTATTCCATCGGGATGCGCAGATTGCCAACGGACTTCTAGTGCGATTCCCTGGCCCTCGGGCACGGACTAGACAACAATACAGACGTGAAATTACGTGGCAGCTTTTTTGATACGGGCGAACTCCGGCACTTATTGGCTGCCCGAGGCTGTTGATACCAGCCCCGTGTATATTTGGCTCCTGTATGTCACAGCAGTTTTCCTGTTGGCCTGGCTGGCTCAGTGCAGCCGCCTAGCGCTGATTGGCTGTAGACGTTTCCGCCATGTTTCTGGCCAGCGAAGTCATCTTGTTGGTGTGTGTGACTGAGTTTTCCGTCCTACCGGTTATTTCACTTCTGTATTCTTAAATATTCTGTGCCGCATGTATCTTCCTTGTACGATGATGTCGCGTAAAAAAATGTGAATGGCCTTGTGAAATTGGTTGCCTTGCTTTAGGGAAATAATTGCAGAAGGCCCGAAACTCAGCAGAAATTATTTCGAACTCATTAACACATAACCAGCAGAAGCAAAAAATTAATTTTTAGTGCGGACTACTGTAATTTCGTATAATGTACTGACACTATCAACAACATTTGTTGTTTACTAATACAATGCGGTAAACAGTAGCCATGTTCCAATTTAATTATCAAGTTGTTTAGTAATGGTCTGTGTATATATAGGCCTCCTATTTATATTAAATATAAATTTTTATTAAATATAAATTTTATACAGCGTATTTCCGATTTAACAACACCCCTTACATTTTAAAAACTAAGTATGCCTACCAACCTGCGAAAATTAAACACATAATTTTTTTCAAGAACTTCGTAACATTTCTCCAGACACAGGTACTGAAACAGCTACAGCATTTAGACTGGTTATTGATATTCAAATTCTGAACAGAATGGTCATATGCCGTAATAACTTCCATTATTTCGCGTTATAGCAACACCTCTTTTACAGTAAGTTAAATTCGAAACTTAACTGGGAAATTCTTAAGTAATGTTCCTAGCAATATATTAATACTGACTATGCATGGGGTACATAGGTCTACATTGAATTACATAACTATATGATTCTAATATGCGAACACTGTTATTATTGCCTAAAATAAGACTTCGTTTCTTCAAATTCCCTTTAGCTGTCAAATAATATCGATGATTTATAGTGCCTAAATGTGGTACAAATACATTTTATATGCACATTGCGGCAACATAGCCCTGTAGTCAGTCCCCTCTTACGCTTCACAGACATCTTACTTATCTATTACGGCTGTAGGTTAAAACCCCGAGCACCAAACATGATTCTACGTTTAACTGACATTACATAATAATACCCGGGCGTGGACTGCAACAGGGGACTTTCTCAATGCATTGTTGCCACATTGTGCACGTACAAAATTTTTCCTCTTACATTTTTGTCTCCAATCTAGCCCAATTTTCTTGTATTGTGCTTATTATGTGTTTGTTTCTGGACACTCTGTATATGCAGCATTGGTCCTAATGTGATTCATCAGAGGTGTATACGGCCATGAAAGTGAAGATATGTGTAAATGTATCATGAAATGTCAAAGAAGGTAGTTTTCTTCATTTTTTTGGTTTTTTATTTTCTTACTGGTAACTGATTTTTATGACTTAATTTTTAAATACATAACCATTAGTGACATAAAGCATTACTTAACAGAGTTATTTAAGCTTAAGTAATTTGACTGACCTCTATAGTTATTGAGGTGAGTTTGAAATCAGTAAATAATTAGTTCATTTCCAATTGCGATTACACATAACAAAACAGTAAATATGTGTAAACAAATATGTTCTTAAATTAACTGTCGATACATCTCTATTTCCTACTTAGCTTGCTTTTTAAATTAATGACATGACCTTTATATGGCGACATAATTACAAACTAAATTTTAAGTAACGCCTTACCCCTTAAGCAACTGACACGTCATGCACGACAGTGTTTCTGGCTGCCAACCTCCCAGGCATCCACACACCCACTTACAGCTGAAGATGTGATTTCTGTAAAAACTATTGGGATAAGAACTTACTCCCAAGGTGACCATTTTAGCCTACTTTCCGAAGGAAAAAGTAGGCTTACGAAAACAACTTTCTGTCAGTGTGTTCGTGTGTGTGAGTGTGTGTGGCCTTGAAAACGTTTGAACCAGTGGACCGAATTTCATCAGACATTGTACACATATAGTACTTGACTTTTTTATATTTCGTATACTCCCTTTTCGTGTTTTCAAAATGGTGGCCATTTTAACATTTTTCGATCAACCTAAAAATCTAAGGAACCGTTTTTTAGAATTTCACCAAACTTGGTACACATATACTACACACATGGCTTAAATATTGTGTATAAAGTTCATCCTGTGTTCATATTTAAAAATTGCAGCCTTTTATATATTTTTAGTGTAGTGTGACTTACCTGATGAAATAGTTCCAGGAATTTAATTAAACTTGGTAAACATACTTCATATAAAGCTGACTTGACTTTTGCCGATCTCGTTCATCCTTTTGTAATATTTTGAAAATGGTGGCGGTTTTATACATATGATAGAAAGACATTTCAGAAAAATTTTCCCTCAATTTCATTAAACTGGGTACTCCTATATTACTTAGTAACATAAATTATCTTTAGTATTTTTCGTGTATCGTACGTCGAAATAAATATTGTAATTTAATATTCCCAGATTACGTAAACGATTTTAACTTCCGCTTTTTATTTGCACCCACTTTGAGGAAAATACTACGCTTATCAGTCATTCTGGTAACTTCTTGTTTTTTATTAAATGTTAAATTGCTATTTCGGATGGTCGCAAGTTTTTAATGGGTAGGGGGTTGCCAATTCTCATTGAATGTATAAAAGAGTCCACTTTCTGTAACATTATTTTCTGTGGTTACTTGTATACGCATAATTAACTGTATACGAAATTACGCTCGTTTATGACATTTTCTTGTACTTTATAGTGCGTCTACTCGTTTCAAATCCTACCAACCTCATGAATCACATTAGGCTGAATGTTACATATATTTTTCCTTCACTGTTTGTACTTAGATTACACTCTCGCTTGATTAGTACATAACAACAATCACCTTGGATTTCTACCGTGCGAGACTACGCAGCTGAGGCCCGTGCACACATTTATTATAGTTCGTTTGTATCCATATATTTTAAGATAAAGACCAGAAAAATCCGTTTTTGTAGATCTTCGAAACAGCTTTTACAGTATATGTGCTGTTTTGAAAGACGCATTTCACAATCGTCTGGAATAGAAATTTATTTCGTAGATAAACTCATTTGGGACAAGTTTAATACTTTCTCGTTCTTCAAACACGTTGCAACGTAGTTGAAGAACCACGTAGGTGACGGTGATGGTTATTTCACATACTGTGCACGGGAAGGAGAATGTCTTTGTTGTTTAGCCTGTTCGGAACCTGTGGATTATACAAGCTACGTTTTGCACATAAATGTTACACATGGCCGGTGTTGTTGAAAGTGGGCTTAGTGCACAGTTCTGTCGAGTTTCTCTTAGTAAAACGGTTCATATCCGGACCATAGACAATAGCAAAGCTCATAATTTATTGGTTACGATGATAAATACATAATATCGTATGGAGATGGTCCACCCGAGGTATCGCACCTTCGAACTGCAGACTTACGATGGGATCCTGTAGGCATCTGCTTGTCTTGGATGATGCGGCCATACAGTGGATGGACGCCGGAACGAGAAGGGCGCGGGAAACAGAGAAACCCCCCCCCCCAAACAGGACAATTCCCACATGTGAAAATCCACGGCCTGACCCCGTCGAGGATCGAACCCGGATCGCCGTGGTGGAAGGAGAGAGGCCTGACCACTTCGGTCGCCACTGGCCACGGTTGTGATGATGAAAGAGGTATTGGGCCAGATTGAGTACACACTGGTTCAAAATACTACATTTTTGCAAAACGTGGCGTTGAATAAGTTATGAAGGTTATCAGAATTTTTTTTTTCGGTATACATGTTCGGCCATGCGCGAGCTAAGTTGACTCTTAAACCCAAAGCCAGGTAGATCTTTGTCTAATCTCTGACCACGTTCTGATATAGCTGATTTCACTGGGCATGCAATCTCTGTGTCGTCACCTATCTTTCTGATACTGCTGGCAAGCAGTGAATGTCACTGACAGTCTTAGGTGGCTCCCAGAGCAACTATAGAAGGATTGCTGATACCGCTGAAATACCCAGGAATCTGTAAAGTGTTTCAGAGCCAGTGAAATTGGACATTGCCGTATGAGTCAAAATATGTGTCCCCTAAAAATTAATTATAAAGTTATGTTCAAAGAATAGTATCTCTTGTGAAAACTATCTTGTAAGCTATACATGGGTGAATTTACATTTTAACGAATGTCTACAACCGGACAATTCTAAAACTTAAAATATATTTTTGTACAAAACTATGTTTGTGAAAAGTTCAGAGGTATGAACTTCATTTGTAATTTAGATACATGTAAATCATTGCCGGTCGACGTGTGAACTATGAAACCACTGACAAAATCAAAATGTTTACCGACTGCTGATTGGTTCCTTTATTTCTAACGAACACTGGTAAAACATCTACACAATCTTGGTTCCCTGCAGCTGCAACAAAATGTGACATCTTTGTCTGAAACCGCAAAAAACGGCAGAATAGGCGCGTATACAGAAGCGAAATAAATTGGTATTAGTACGTACCACATTGGAATAACTTTTGATTCAGTATCTGTAACAAAGTTTTTGGGGCAAAATATTATCTGAAATTGTTACAAATTCAATTACTTCGTTATTTTTTTAATAGATGACCAGAAATAAGTGATTATTTTACCCGCGTGTCTGACCACAGTGATCCCGACAGAAAAAGAATTTACACCGTATGAATTCTAAAATTTGAACTAAACGATAACCACTGTCCTGCCGACTTGCAAAACGTAAATATAACTATTCCCTGATCTACGAGAAAGCTGATACGTATCAATTCCTCATAAGGTGTCCGCCTAGGCTGCATTTGTGTGTGGGAGGAACAAAACCAATGGAGTGCTAAGGGTGACGTGGACTCTTTCTTAATGTGATAAGTAAACTGACTCAGGTTAAGACATTGCAACCAATTCACTGCGCTTTTCACTGATCTGGAAATAGTTTCAATGTTTTTTCAGCGTCAAGATTGTGACGGAATCTGGACAGAAGGCCGACTGCTCTAAATAAATTTATGTTCTGCCACAATTTATGACAGACAATGTGTAGGTGTATTTGTGTGTGTGTGTGTCTATATATATATATATATATATATATATATATATATATATATATATATATATATATTCATATATATGGAGAGAGAAAGCGAGACACAAAATAAGCACATATTAAAAAAATCTAAACTAGTGCCATTAAATAATTAGTACTTCTAAGGCTCGTATTAGACAAAATGGTACTAGAAAATTTCAAAGGTATTTAATTCGTCAGCATTTTTAATTATTTATAATCAAATTTAACGAAGCTGTATATATTCTACCAGTCTCATAATAAACTTACTGAACACAATTTTAATAAATAATTTTGGTTTAGAAAATAGACAAAATAATTTGAACTCTTAATATAGTAAATTTTGCTCTTTCTATTAATAAGTGTAAGTGTATTCACGTGTGCGGAAGATTCTCACGCACGCCAGGAAATTGCTCAAATCACATACTCCAGCTACATAGATTAATATTAGTCCTTATCGTTATGTGGACTCGAGAACTACAGTGGACAAACAAGAGATAACAACATTTTTGTAATGAAAACTGATAAACCAGAAATAACTGGATACTGAGACAGCATAACTGACATCAGGCGCCATTTAGGAAGAATGCAAAAATTTCAAGTGGCCGTTTGCTGCAAGAGTGGAAGGCCATGATCGGCCCAGCATTGAGTTGCAATTTTATTGCTGCAAAAAGTGGAATTTCCACAGATTCTATAAGTTACAATTTTATTATTGGAATAAGTAGAGTTTCTACAGATCCTATAAGTTACAATTGTATTAATGGAATATGTAGAATTTCTACAGATTCGGTAAGTTACAATTGCATTGATGGAACGAGTACAGATTTCACTTAGTCGATTGGTGGCAATTTTATTATCGGAGCAAGTAAGATTTCTACAGATTCGATAAGCTGTAATTTTATCATTGGAATAAATAGAGTTTCTACAAATTCGATAAGATGCAATTTTACTATCGGAATAAGTAGACCGGATTTAGTTTCTTGCACATACTCCATTGTGATATAGACGAATGTCAAAGAAATCTGAAGATAATAGAAAAACATAAATAAGTAGAGTACACTTTAGTCAACAGGATACACACAAAACATAAAATTCCAAAAATGGAATCGGATCAAATAAACTACGGACAGCCAAATAAGAAATAAAAAAACACCACGAAGGCAGATAACCCAGGTTTGAGGCCTTCTTTGTATATGTTGACTAACAACATACTCTGCATATTTATATTTTTCTATTCTCTTCAGTTTCCTTTGGCATATATCTGCATCGTAATGAAGTATATCCAAAAAACTAAGTACAATCTTGCACTCCAATTGAACCACTCTTATAAAGATCATATGGAACAAGTATAATTCCTACAGATTCAATAAGTTACAATTTTATTAATGGAATATGCAAAATTTCTACAAATTCAGTAAGTTGACATTTTATTACTGAAATAAGTAGAATTTCTACAAATGATATAAAACGCAAGGGTTTTAACTGGGAAATCTGTTGTTTCGCCACTACCTTGAAACGGTATCCACGCAGAGCCTGGTTAGAGCTATGGACCTGTGTTATTATGCTGCGACAGAAGCTGCGCTTAATTCTGCGTAGCAGAGCCTGGTTAGAGCTACGGACCTGTGTTATTACGCTGCGACAGAAGCAGCAGAGCCTAGTTAGAGTTATGGACCTCTGATTTTACATTGTGCTTAACTCTGCGTAGCAAAGGGTGGGTTGGCCTGCTGACTTGCGAACCTTATCTTTATGTTGTGTTTAGCTCTGTGTAGCAGTCCTTGGTTATGTGTGTGAGCTACTTTGCACACATCGGCGCGGAAGCTACATGAATTCTGTAAAAACAGAGAGTGGTTAGTCACTCCGCAAAGGGGTTGGATTGTCATTGATGTTATTGCATAGCTTGTGCTGTTATACTAATGTGTATGGTTCACTGACAAAATTATGTCACGGGACACTGTCACGTATGTGGCTTGTTAGGTGGGCTACGAAAAAACACGGCGTTGTAGCTGTGAGCTTGAACAGTTAGGCGGGCCCTATTAGATGGTGTCGAAGCGACGGCCTTGCTGGGTTACGACCTTGCAGCGATCTTGTATAACAGATGCGTCTGCTACGTGCATGGCAGAGATTCGCCAAGTTTGTCTTGTCCTGTGAATTTTAAAGAGGATGAATGTATGTACGTTTATGTTAGTAGAGTACGTGTGTGCCCTCTCCCTTGATATTATGGGACGCTGCTGTTGAAATGTGTCGGAGACAGAGGAAATATGTGGATAAATTGTAGCAGGACTTTGAGTAAGAAAGGGACGGGGCTGGGCGAGTATCGTGCTCCGCGTAATTTTAGGGTACCGGTAGGGATAGTGTTATTTGTGTGTATCCTGGTGGAAGGTCTAATGGCGTCAAAAGTTAAGCAAGCCGTCGTTGATGGGTTTGTTAACGGACACGGGACAAACATTGGACGGTCAGGAGTTCTTTGATGCATTACGCGACAAGGTGATGGAATTAGCGCTGAAAATAACTAAACCTGAGATAGTTGATAAAATTTACAGTCAGGTAGACAAATTTAAGATTTGTAAAAATATTCCGAGAGAGTTGCGTGAGCGTTTACCGTCGATAAGTCCAATAATGTGCATTCTGTAATTACATTTTTGGTATGTTCACATAAACTGGTGAATTTGAATACTGTGGACAAAACGGTTTGGTACACGCTAGCTTAGATAAAGGTGCCTGATATCATGGTGAGTATACTTAATTATGCTGTCTTTTGTAATGGGGTAATCAAGGACATTATCAACCGAAATCTTAATTTGTGGTGCCCAACGAGTGCTCTGACTAAATTGCGTAGCAAGTACGTGTGTCGTTACCAATGGGCAACGGAAGGCTTAAGAGAGTTTGTACGTGATATAAAGGATCATGTGGACGTCCTTGGGTTGCTATGCGATGAAGGTACATTTACTCAGGAAGTTTTGGACAAAACTAGACCAGAATTTATGCGGTATTTCCTGTATTGTAACAAACCAAGTAACTTACAAGACTTGTCGGAGGTTTGTATAGAAGTGAAAAAAAAAAAACATTTGCAGGGGGTGACTTTGCGTCTGAGGACAGGACGGACCAGATCAGGGGAGTCGAACGGAACAGGGGAAAAGAGTTCGAGACGACGGTGTTCCATTAGGGCGATAGGTTTCGTGGGGAGTCCCGAGACGTGTTTGGAAAACCGGTGGCTAAGGTGCAAGAATGTAAGGTGGTGTATGGTTCTGAGGTTTAACCAGACAGTAGAAATCCGGCAAGGTTTACCGTAATATGTGCGGTGAAGAATCGCGCGACGAGGCTAGCTATGACTTGGCGTTGTGGGACATGTAATGCCCTTGGGCATTAGAGGAAGGACTGTCCTAGGTCTAAGTTTAGTATGTAAGTTAGTATGTAAGTATTTCATGTTTTACAACGTAATTGGCTCACTGTAAGTGGAACACATCACCATCATGTGATTAAGGGTTTTTGAAATTTTTGATGTTGGAGATATGTTGTAATTTCATTATTGGTGCTATTAATGTATATGTTTCATATCGGAGTTGTGCTATGCTTAATATTGTGTATTTGGTGCAATGCAATTTGTATACATTCAATTGATTTTGTATTGGTTTTTTGGAGCAGAGTATTGGAGTATTGTATTGGAAGGTTAGGCAGGTGGATAGATACGACTGCCCCTTGCTCCCTAGCGCGTGTGCGGTTTGCCGAGTGGACGTTGAGTGAAGTTAAGACCGTGTACTTGGCAGACACTTTGAATAAGTATTGGTTCGATTCTGCAGGAGGACTTGTGCATTGGGATTTCACTTTTGATTGTGGATGACCCCCAGAATTGGCCACTCCAGGGACCGCCCACGAAGAGATTGCTGCGGTCTCGTGTTCGAGGACCTTGCAGTTTCGAGAGGGGAGGATGAGACGGTAGCCACACCTCGGTATTGGATGGACACGGTACGTAATTCTTTTGTGGGACTTTCATGTTTCTTTAGATGGTAACCCTGGCGTAATAGTTGACGTGTTGGCGGCCAGGGAGATACTTTGATCAGCGGGTGCGATGTACCGCACCTGCGCAGAGTGGCATGAGCGTCGGTAGAGCTCAGAGGCACATGTGAGTAGCTGACGGGTAGTCTACACGAGCAGTCTACAGTGTAGCTGAGTGTCAGCATAGTGACTGGAGTTGACTGACGGTCTTTGGACACGAGTGTATGATAACCACCAGCTGTGAAGAGCGATGGTTTTGAGCTCCGTGTCGGGTGGTGACACTCGCGTATGACTGATCACGAGACTGCGTGATCTACTGCGGGGACGAGACTTAATTTACGCAGTATACTAAGACCACTGTGTGCACATTTTCAAGGTATGAAGAGAACGAGCCCTATTTGGACGCTGCCCTGGAACTCCTGTGGAACAGAGTATGTATGGCGTCGTCTTCTGTCTGCGGCGTGGGGCCCCGAAGGTATTGTTATCCACTGCAGAACATGTACGAGGGCCTCAGCGTGTTCGCGTGTGTGCTGTACAAGACGTAAGTGACGAATCATATGTATTAGGGGGCAGGAATATAAACTGTATGGTAGTAGAAGTTTATGTGTGTTCGGTATGTTGAGAACTAGTATGTAAAATGTTGTAATACACTGAGTAGATTGTCGAAGTTGTTGTGTGAATTAATTCTAGTATAACGCTTCCACGGGAGCGCACATTGGAGGGCGGGAATGCCATGTGTGCTACCCGACCCTAGTTAACGAGGGTGGCATGTTGGCCGCTCCCGTTACAACCTGCTGATAAAACGTGAGAAAACAAACAGAGCGGAGTAACAGTTTCAATTACTAGATATACCTATTTCATAATTTACGTCAGTACACATTCCACAAGTCATGATTTTATTGGAACACTACAATTAAATTATGTAACCAAAATGCTATATCAACGATTTCACATCTTAGTCTACATTTCCAATTGCAAACATGTTACTAATTCATTTTTGTTTGTGCTTTTTTTAAAATGAGTAATGTGTTTAAGTTATATTTTATGCACAGTGTTGTTTACAGTTCACAGTAAGAAAGAACTCCCGCGCTTCAGTTGTTGGGGATTGCTGAGTTTTGGTAATTTTTTTTGTTTCTGTCTGTTGTTCTATATGAAGTTACGCAGATTCTGAAATGTCTCTTTAATGCAAACAGTTTATTATTGAGAAAACGATGGACAAAATTAAAACACTCTGCCGGTAAACTTAATAATACTCTAATGATAATCGAGTTTTCCAGTTTAAATTGTAATTAAGTGAATTATATGTGTTACGTGATTTATCTTCGGCTCAATTATCGTTGAATCCCTCAGCATTATTTATTTTGTTTCGTAAATGATTTGTTGAGCTTCGGACGTAATTTGCTAATAAGCGGAATTACATTAAATGTAAAATTTCCTAATTTTTGTAGCCCACAACTGTGTAAAACAATTTCTTTTTTTAAATTAGTTAATTTGTTTCTCAGATGTAATCTGTAGTTTTTGATAGGCCCCCGATGCAGCAGTTTTAATTAATTAAATAAGTTGAAAATCACTGGTAAATTGTGAATAATCACGGTTTTACGTATAGAATTAACATCATCCAGGATGTGTAAAAAAAGTAGATTAAGGTGAGGAGAGGGACGCCATACTCGCACGGAATTAACATGTAGAGTCATCTATCGTGGCCTTTTACAAACACAAGAAATTATCCGTTCAAGAAGTTCAACCGTTTACCTCTAGAGAGCACTGCCAAACAAAGGCGCGGAGGGAAAGATAGCATGAGAGGGGAAAATTTACATTAAGGCAAGGTTGCCAAGTGATAAGGCGTTCCTTGCGCTCCCCTACCCCTTTTCCGCTCACCAATCTCTTCATCTACCTACATGAATCAGTAACGGAACACGATATATTTCTCAAAAGAAGTAAAGTCATTACATGTAGCACTTAACTGACTTGGCCATTTCTAGCTTGTAGACATTAAGAGAAGTTGATAAATTTGTTTTAATATATTCGTATTTTTAAGAAACCTTTTCTCGGTTTTAACGCTAGTTTAGATTTGTTGAACCTATAAAAAACATTCTAATAGATTGTACGTAAGTTCACTTTCTGTACTATGTTATTTAAAGTCAATATTGTTGGTCGGGACAATCCGCTAAAGATAAAAAAAATATATATTGTGTTCTTTTAATTCTTATGTTTTTCCATAGCGACTTACTATGAAAACCAAGACGGTTTTATTAAGTTCAAGAATTAACGATGTAATAACACGCTTATATTTCAAAACAGCACTTCACTGAGAAAAAAGCTTATTGGTCACCACAAAAAAAAAATTGTCATTGTTAACCTTGCAAAATTTTCTTGTGGTGACCACAAACATTTTTTGCTGCAACCAATAAAGTTTCGCAATGATTGCAAAAAAATTTGTTGTAACCACTTCAATAAATTTTGGTGAGGTCAATATTGACAAGCTATCTTGTGACCACCACGAAACAGTTTTTTCTGTGTTTATAAACTTCAGCATGTTCAAGTTACATGAAAAAAGTAGGTATTTCTGGCAAACCATATCGAGAACAGTTATCATAGTTAGAGGATATTGATTAGTTTTTCTTTTCACGTGGAATAAAACGCACTTACAAGGTCGATATTTTACGTAATGCACAAGCGTGTAGATGAATCACGAGATATCTTGCATGAGTCACTTGATTTATTGTAGATATACAGTTTAGGTAGCTGTCTTCCGTGTTGCAGCAATATTTGCGCGAAAGCTAATTTATATCTAAACATGACTTAAGATCACCAATACTCTAAAAATTATATATCGTAGGCTAGTTCTACGTGTAGGTAATTGAGTTTTTCCCGCATTATTCGTTGCAATGACAATCAGTATTATTTCAGCAACAAAATTATATCTTGATATAACCTGTTTGGTATTATTAAACTGCCGAACTGTAAGATGGCTGTATAATTTCTACCACTGAATTAATTTAATTCTAGTTTACATAATCACTTTACGCTGCCATATTGCACTGAACAGAAGCACCGAATTTGTAGCGAGTACCAAAAATATTGCTAGGCATGTGCGAATATTAATTTTCTTTTGCGACTTGAAGTGGGAAGCAAATAGTAACTATTCGTACGAATTCAATCGAATGTTTCTGAATGCAAAAGTTTATTGTGACTGATTACCATGTTATAAGACTGGTAAGGAAACTTAAAAAAAAAAGGTGGATTAAGGTTTATATACCAAAATGCCTAAACCTGCCTCCGTAGCGTAGTCGGTTAAGAGCTGGTCTACGGTGCGATAGGTTCTGGCTTCGAATCTCTGCTCGGACATGGATGTTGTGTTGTTCCGTCGCCTCACTCCACCCTCATCGGCTCTTAAGGGGCCCGCCTACCTGCCATGAAAGTTGTGATGTAAAGGTTCAGGAGAATAGCTTTTTCGCAGAAAATATTAGTCGTGAGATTATGTGTTTGACATATAAAATATATTAAGGTACCTCACACTAAGAGTAAATGTTTTCAGTTCTATCAGTTTCTTAAGTAATTAGAAAATAGGGCCTTAACATTCCAAATTAGTGCCTTTTCCGGCTTGTGTAACGCCGTTATGTTTTGTTATTTTTACTTAAAACCATTTAACCTTAATAGATCTATCTTTTAGCTTTCGATCCCGTGACTGTTTGTACCTTGTAACAGCTGAAAATTTTGAGGAAATCTTGTTCTTGTAATATGTGTCCTGTGCAAATGTGCAGCCAGTGTTGTGGAAAATTGAAGGATTCGCGAGACCGAGCCGAGAGGACAACAGAGAGAGCGAGAGACAACCTCCTCCACAACAGGGGTTGACCCAATCCCGCTTTTGTGGGGGAAAACTCCACGTCCATGAGGTCGAACGGCCGCTAAGGCGCTATGTAGGCGGGCCTCTTAAGACCTAGTTGTTAAACTACCTTAAGGGCGTTCAAGTGGGGAAAAATCATAATTTTATATTTGTATGAAATAGTGTTAGTTTTGTAGGCATTACCTAAGAGTACATTAACGTCCAACGAAAAAAAATTAGCTCGGCCAGTTATCCCGTAATGTCACTTCAAAGTCAAAATTTGCATATTTTCACTTCATACAAAACTTGAAAACCAGTAAATATAATGAAATTGAAAAAATCTCATCAAAACCTCACGTCACCGTCTACGGCTTGAAGCATATACAAACCCATTATAAAATATTTTTGTGTATAAAATAAATTTCTAAAAGTACCAAAAAATTTTCAAATTTTTAAATTTTTTATTTAACATAAACATTTTTTGTAACGGGTTCTATATGCTACAAGCCATAGACAGTAACACGTAGTTTTGACGTGATTTTTTCCATTTCATTATGTTAACTGGTTTTCAAGTTTTGTATGAAGTAAAAATATGCAAATTTTGACTTTGAAGAGACATTACGGGAAAACTAGATGAGCTAATTTTTTTCCGTTAGAAGTATGTGTACTCTCAAGTAATGTGTACAAAACTAACACTATTTCATACGAATATAAAATTATGTTTTTTCCCCACTTGAACACCCTTAAGGCGTCGCTGTTTAGTTTAGCAATGGTTTAGAAAATATTTTTTTAACGCAAATTAATACATACATCAAAAATTCATTCTGGAAGTTTTAATACTTATATACCATCGTTTTTATCTGAATTTTTCTGTCGCAATACACCAAACATATTTTTAGATTTTTGCCTCTGAAGTAGCACATATTTTGTTGTCAAAATAAGCCAAAATGAAGCAAAATAATTTTTTCCTAGCAAACGATACATTATTAAAAAAAAAAAACCCTGTAGCAAAATGGTGTATCGTATTAGTGTACATGGTCTCAATTTTTTTTTCAATGCATTTGGTTAAAAAGTACTCAAGTTATTTGCAATTATTTGAAATAAATGGAAGATCATGGCCTTAAAACCCTCTCTCTTCACCTCACACAAAATGCATCAGTTTAACTAAAACGAGATTACACGATGTTCTTAACTGCTGTTCAAGCAATAAGCATTATCCAACCCAGAAACCTTACATTTAAAATTCATGGTTGTTGGTCATAGTGGCCTAGGTATATCATATGAGGTACAGGAAAAATAATTCCCTTTCAACAAATAGGTTTGTGTATGATGAGTGTAACTTCAGTGTCACAAGATGACCTCTGATAATACGTGGTTGGAATACCAGTGATTTTCAACTTATTTAATTAATTAAAACTGCTGCATCGGGGGCCTATCAAAAACTACAGATTACGTCTGAGAAATAAATTTACTAATTAAGTCAGGTATATTAACTAAGTTATAAAAGGAAATGGTTTTACACAGTTGTGGGCTACAAAAATTAGGAAATTTTACATTTAATGTAATTCCGCTTATTAGCAAACATTGTAGGGAAAATAATCTTGCTTCTGTTATAATGGAAACACAATAATGTTGCTCTGTCTGGTCTAGAACACTACGTGCTGACATTTCAGACAGGAGAAAATGCGTCACAAAATCAACATCATCATCATTTACATAAAAATAACTGCATATTTCACGAAAGTGAATGAAAGATTTTGATCAGTGCTTAACATTGAGGTCTTTAGCGCTGGTGAGGGGTGACATGAGGTGAGTATGGAGCGGCGCCGGAATAAATGGGTGGGGGAAATGGTAGATCCCCTAGAAAACCCGCCGACCAACGGCATCGTCCGGCACGATTCCCACATGCGAAAATTTGGGGACTGACCCGGCCAGGAATCGAACCCGGATCGCCTTGGTGGGAGGCTTATAAGCAAATTACGACATAGACATGTTTGAAAACATTTTCATATTTAAATGTAGCGGCCCCATATGTCTTGGAATTTTCCCAATACAGTCCAAAGAGGTTTTATTCATGAGTAGGTTGGCAAAAAGAAGCGACTGTTGAATTATTTATCCGTGATCATTCTCTTTATTCGGAAGACTGTAACATTTTACTGCTTTTCACCTACTTAAATTTCGAATTTCATAAAAACCTGAATTTGATTTGTAGATATTTACATAAGCTTCATACTTATCAAAAAATCATCTTGATATTTCAACGGGTTTAAGCGGTACAGATGATTATTTGAAATCACAAATTTAATTTTTTTATCAGCTTTCAAGGATAAATTTCGAAAGATCCTGAAATTATTTTTCTGATATTTACGTAAGATTTAATTTAAAGCAAACACCATTTCAATATTTCCACTGGTTTATGAAATAAGTGGGATTAATTAAAATACGCTTTACTTGTTTAAGAGATTTCAAGGATGAATTTCGAAAAATTCTAAAAAATACTTTTTAGATATTTACTTAAGCACCATTTTAAAGAAAAAGTCAACTCACTATCTGAAATGATTTAGGAGAAATCACGGATTAATGAAAAACTCATTTTACGGTTTTTCACCCCCTTAATTTTCATAATTTCGCAAAATCGAAAATTTTGCGAATATGCATTTCTTTGAGCAATATTATGAAGTTAAAAAATTTATGATAGCATTCCCGGTTAATGAGATATCAAGGATTCTTTTAAAACACATTTCACCCCTTTTCACCCCCTTAATTATCGAATTTCGAAAAATCCTTTCTTACTGGGTGCCTACGGGGCAAGTGGAAGCTTCCCTCAAAATTACATGGTCATAGGTCCAGCGGTTTGGGCTGTGCTTTGATGAGTGAGTGAGTGAGTGTGTCAAGACACTTAAATTTATATATTAAGATTACGCTACTTAAATAAATGCAGATATTTTTAGAAAGTAATTGGTGTAATATAGCAACGAATTTAGACGATATTTGGAAATAATGTTATATTTTTATGAAATGTTTTTAGTTTTGTAGACGAAACTTGAGAGTACATTTTACTACAATTTTAGATCTCATAGATTTCTCATAACGGGACGTCAAATACAATAATTGCTTGTTACACTCATTGGCTGCCCGCAGATGCCGTAAAATGGGCCTTCATTTAGTTACGTTTTTGTTATTGCTCAGCGTCTTCCAGGAACTGTCATTAGAGTCGAGAGCCAATTGCGAAAGTAACAATAACTTATAGTAGTTGGAATTATAGCCTGTTCCTAACAGATAACGCGAATTTTTCAGGTTCTTAGTAATAGTTATACTGAATTACTACTATGGTTGTTGCAGTGACGCCGCGCCGTGTCGTGGTTGGCTGGTTACGGCGCGAACTAAGACTCCAGAATGGATTTTGAGCTGGATTTTTAGCCTACTTTCCGAAGGAAAAATTAGGCTTAGGCCTATGAGTAGGGACCCTGGTTTTTCGCGAATAGAATTTTGCCCCACTTTGTTTCAGTGCCTTACGTGCAGATCTACAGTTCTGCTTCGTGGTCAGTGATTGGATATTTTAACTCTCTCGAGCCTTGGGATTCTACCGGCAAATCACAGCCGTGAGGTGTTGCGGAGACTTTATTGTAATTGGCTCAGCCAAATTATATGCGGCTCTTCATATAGACTCGCTGCAAATAATCATGAAGCAGAATTGCAGATGTGCACGTAAGGCACTGACACAAAGTGGGACAAAGTTCTTTTCGCGAAAAACCAAGGTCCCTACTTATGAGATCACATCTGTGTGTGTGTGTGTGTCCCTAAAAACTTTTGACCCAGTAGACCTAATTTCCTCAAACATTGTACTCATATAGTACTTAGCAACCTGACTTGACTTTTATATATTTAGTATACGCCTTATTCATATTTTTAAAATGGAAGCCATTTTAACATTTTTAGATCAAGCTAGATAGCTAGATATTTAAGGAACCATATTTCAGAATCTCGTCAAACTTGGTAGGTACACATATCATACTACATACAAAGTTGACTTTACTTCTGTGCATTTCGTTCATCCTGTGTTGATATTTTTAAAACTTCGGTCATCTTTAAATTTTTGGCATTATTTTGCATAATGGTAGCGATTTGTATATATGTGTTAAATCTTGTTTTTATTTAACCAAACTTGGTACACATATACCACATAGCCTATAAAACTGACTTGACTTTTCTCTATTTCGTTTATCACGTGTTTATATTTTTATAATGGTGACCATGTCATATTATTTAGTAATGGCATGCTTTGGGAATTATTTTTCCGAAGGTCATTAACCTCGGCACATGTATTCTAGTTAATTGACTGGAATTTTGTGTGTTTCGTTCATCTTTGGTAATATTTTGAAATCTGCGGCAGTTTTTTATCTTTATGATAGAAAGACAACTCAGAAAATTTTTTCCTCGCTTTAACCGAACTGCGAACGGGTGTATTACTTAGTAAGCTGACTTTTTTGTACATTTCGTTTATCATGTCTAAATTATTATTATTATTATTCAATATTCCTAGCTTCACGTAAACAATTTTAACCTTCAGAGTTAATTTGCACTTACTTTGAGAAACGTAGGTTTATTTGTTATGCTGGTAACTTCTTGTGTAGATTGGTTTAATCATTAACGTAATTTAATAAATAAGTACGCTTTGCACCTGATAACTTTTTTATTTAATAAGTTTGTGAGGACAAATGCAGAGTATTGCTTGCGTTTATAATAAAGTAAATTTTTTAACCTAATGGTACGGTAATTTATTTCATAAAAATTAACACTGTCTGATGAAATGTTATCAGTAGGCTACATTTAAGCAAAGCGTTAGCATTGATTGTCATCGTAAGTTATACGAGTAATTATGATTAAAATAAAAATTGCACTATGCCTGTTATTTTTATAATTGATTTTCATCAGAATCATAAAATGATCACACTTTGTTATTTTAAAGCATAGGTTACAACATTTTGTAAGCCAAATAATTCATATTAATAACAAAGAGTTGTTAACATTTTATGACAGCATCAGTATCATTGCACGGCATTATGTTCTTAATCCAGTACAATATTGCCGTAAGTCATATTTTGTGAGTTGTAAGTAACATTTGCATTTTTTGTAATTTATTGATTTTTTTTTTTTTACAGTTAGTGCGCATGTTTTTAAGTCACGAATTTTCTATTAAATTACTACACGTGCAATTTGATTGCCAGTAATTATTTTTGAGCTTAATACATAAATTTTAATTCGAGTCAGCACACGATTGGCCAAAGAACCCAAACAACCTTAAATCAGTTCACCGGCACCATGCCAGCGTTGGCTAACCACCTCAGCCAATCAAGGGCCAGCAATCTGATTGGCCGATAAGCCTAGCCAACCAGGAAGCAGCCACGCAGACACCAACATGCATGTAACTGCTGAGTGGTTACACTCCTATTCTTTCGAGGGTGTTTTTACGGTGTTTATGCCGGTTTTTCCCTCTCTCTTCTTAGTTATAGGTAGAGACCTGAAAAATTCGCGTTTACTTTTAGGAACACGCTATAACTCCAACTACTATAAGTTCGTGTTAATTCCGTAATTGGCCCTCGACTCTTATGACAGTTCCCGGAAGTCGCTGAGCCAATAACAAAAACGTACCGAAATGAAGGCCCATATCACTGCGTTAACAAACAGCTAATGAGCAGCTATTGTCTGCTTGAGTAGACATATATTCTTGCAGGCTAGCCTTCAGGTCAGTGAACCCGCGAATTTTTCCGGTCTCTAGTTATAGGTTAAGCTATAGGTACACTTAGGTAGAAGTCATGGCCCTAATTGCGACCATGTCTGCCCAGTCCCTCTCTGCTGCGATGCATGCCTCCTTGCATGAAATCCCTCCCTTGTAGGCGTATGGGGCTCAGCCCTGAGACGCACTTAGGTCCCTTTTATTCCCCGGACCTCCACCGTTACACATTAGATTAGAGTAGGTAAGGAAAAAAAATTGAATATCTCAGTAGATCTTCTGACTGACTACCTGATGATGGCAGCTGCAACGACTGCCGAAACGTCGCTATCCACGGAATTGCATTCGGTAACTTGCTGTCAACCGAGCAATTAGTAAGACAAATACATATTGTAAATGTTGACGTATATTCAGTAACAGCTAGTGGTTCTTCAAATGTTAAATATTTAGTGCTAACTTAATCCTGAACGGCTCATAATTGTCTGTACATATTTCCTCTACGCATAAGTGGTTCATGATGAACTGGACACTTTTTTAATCAATATCTGACAGTATCTCTTCCTTTTACTGCACATAGTTCAACATTAGCAATATTTATTGTTAGGGCCACGATTTTGTCGCGAAAAGATTTTTGCCCCACTTTGTTTCAGTGACTCACGTGCACATCGGCAGTTCTGTTTCAAGGTTATTGACAGCGTGTCTTTGTTCAGACACGTTTCTCATTTTACTGCACCAATCAGAATAAGATTATTGTGAGTATGTACGTCTATAATTTGCCAAGGCAAGTGAGAGTAAAATCATCCAACCACAGACGATGTAGCAGAGCTGCAGGTGTGCACATGACGCATCGAAACCAAAACTTGCACAAATCTTTTCGCCATAAAATCGCGGCTCTAGTTATTGTACATCACTCATTGTTCGGTTGGCAACGAATTTCCAAGTTCACCTTAGGTTCTAATTTAATTCCTGCAGTCTTGAGTTGCCCTATAATTTAATCGTTTTTATTTTATTTTATAAAGGTTGTATAGGGTATAATTTACGTTTCTGCCGACTAAACGAATTAAAATTTCTATACGTGAGCAGGAAGTTATACGTTTATTACTTATATTTCGCCTACACGCTGCACAGCGGTACAGCTCAAGATTCCATCGAGAGATCGCGTAGAGTACGTTGTCTTGAAAAACACATCTACTTCAATAAGAAAAATAAAACCTCGAGCTGTTTTGCGCTACTAATAATTTAAGTTCTTTTTCACTGTAAATACAGCGAGGATTTACTGTCAACGGAGAACTATCCACAAGTTTATTCTACTGTCGCCAACAACTGTACAGTCTCGATAGAACACCAGATAACATTACTACAAGGTGCTTAGTCAATCAGGAAAGTACTTGCCTCTCATTGGCCGAAAGCCCAGCCAAATTACACATGCATTGCCACCATTGGCCGAGCAGGTGACCATCCAGGCCACATGAACACCAATTTTCCAGCGAACTTCAATCGCATCTTGGTGTTTCGACCAGCTGTGTCTCAGCCTCAAGACGGGAATAGTTCGCAATTCCCGAAACGTTGCATCGTTTAGTTTATTTTTTACGTTGTTCTTAATTTGTGTTGTGTTGTCTCTTGTCTCTTCTTTGTTGTCCACTGTACACTGTTTTTGTCTATTTCTACCTTTTTATTTTCATTTTTGAAATCTGGTTCTATTGTCTTTTATGTCTGGGTGTTGTGTCGGTATTCGACTGAATTCTGCCTTTAGAATTCTTTGTTGATATATATGTGTGTATATATATATATATATATATATATATATATATATATATATATATATATATATATATATGTGTGTGTGTATGTATATGTGTGTGTAATTTTAGAAAAAATTTTAAAACAAACTTGACAGTATTCTAAAAACTTACGATATACAAAAATGAATTTCTTTAATTAGTTTGTAAACGGTATTCTGCTTGTTGACATTAATCTGTTTATTTATTATTTTCTTCTACTTTCAAGCCTATTTATCTGACACTGGTTATGTTGTATTTAGTTATATTATTCTCCTACTTAAGTTACTGCTTTTCGTCTGATTATTTAATTTTTTTAGTATTTTGTTTTATAGAATATATTTTGAATGTTAATACTTAATCGTAATATATAAAATGAAGTGTCCTGACACACTCGTTCACTCACTCATCGACGCACAGCCCAAACCTAGAACCATGTAATTTTGAGGGACGCTTCCAACCGGGAAAATTATAATAATTTTTTTAACTTCATAATATTGGCCAAAGAAATGCATATTGGCGAATTTTTCGATTTTGAGAAATTTCGAAAATTAAGGGGGCGAAAAGCCGTAAAATGTGTTTTTCATTAATCCGTGATTTCTCCTAAATCATTTCAGATAGTGAGTTGATTTTTTCTTTAAAATGGTGCTAAAGTAAATATCTAAAAAGCATTTTTTAGAAATTTTCGAAATTCGTCCATGAAAGCTCTTAAAAAATAAAACGTGTTTTTAATAATCCCAATTATTTCATAAACCAGTGGAAATATTGAAATGGTTTTTGCTTTAAATTAAATCTTACGTAAATACAAAAAAAAAAAAAACAATTTCAGGATTTTTTGAAATTCGTCCCTGAAAGCTGTTAAAAATATTAAAATGTGTTTTCAAATAATTATCTGTATCGCTTTTACCTGTTGATACATCGATATGATTTTTTTATAAGAACGAAGCTTATGTAAATATCTACAAATCAAATTCAGGGTTTTATGAAATTTGAAAATTAAGGATGTGAAAAGCAGTAAAATGTTACAGTCTGCCGAAAAAAAGAGAATGAACATGGAGAAATAATTCAACAGTTGTTTCTTCTTACCAACCTACTCATAAATAAAAACCTCTTTGGACTGTATCCACTACATACGACAGAATTATCACTGCCTGTCTTTAAGCATTCACTCAGGTACTGGATAAAGTTTGTGGTGTGGGAGGAGTGGGGTTACGGGTTCGTATCCCTTGCAAGACTTTGCGATGGGAATTACTATGACATCATACGAGCATATTGCGCGCGCTCTTTACACTGAGCTAAGACAAGTTCACTGTTATTGAGTACGCAAGCTGTTAAATGCCTTCATCACATACTTGATCCAGAGTTACTGTTTACATTACATAAATTCATTCGGGCAAAGCCGTAGCCGGCTAGCTAGTGTAATATAATGTTCATCTATGCATAGAAAATATTAAATAGCAATTCACATTCTTTTTGTATAAGTTCCAGTACATTTGTTTCTTCTTGTGATTGCTTTGGTGACATAAAAAAATAAAAAAGAACTTCTCTAGGCAGGCATGTCTAAATTATGTGATGTGAAGACGTAGTATGTTTGAATTGCTGTTTTTTTTTAGAAGTTGATGGAATTCGAACTGTTAACTATGTTTAAATGGGTTTATCACGCTGGAGAATGTGCAGGAGAATTGTTTCAGGAAATACAAATTTGGTAAATTTGTTTCGTGATTGATTTAAGTGTGAAGCTCACCGAAGATTGTGGTAATGTTATGATTTTTCATTAAATGTCTGACTATTTGGTTCAAAACACTGGAAATTTTTTAACTTAACACAGAAAGCAGTTTCCTTTCTCTTGTACTGAATATGGATTGGTATAAAATTAACCCAGTGGCCTACAATGCTTATTATCTTGCTCAACGACCGACTGCTGCAGGCAATATAAGTTTGTTGATTTTGAACTATTAAAAGTTTTTCAAGATATCAGACATTCATATGTGGAATTCGCTGATTTTTCATTTTGGCTATAAAATGTATAATTTACTGCATATATGTGATCATATTTCTTGTCGCTGCATACATTTAATTATTTTGATCGTAACGTATTTTACAGACCTACAAACTTTTATTTATTTTATCTGTTATTGGTTAAAGATCAGCATTACCACATATTGCAGTTGGTCTGAGTAAGTCTAGTGATTCTTTCGTGGTATATTGTTGGTATACTCTTGTTTGTGTGTCTATGTAAATATGTATCACTGTGGCTTGTAAAGATATTTTTCTTGTACGCACACTTAAACCGGTTTTTAAATCCTTTGCATCAACATAAACATTCACTTGCCACACTACACGACTTTATTTCTCTACAATAGTAATAAAAATCTGACATAATTTCTCTGGCATTGTTTTTTTTTTTTTTGTTTTTTTTTGTGTGTGTTCTTATGTCTGTTTTTTAAATTATTTTTGTACTTTGTCGTTTAACACAAGTTTGATCAGAAAAACATGAGCAATTTCGTATGTTCGCACAAACCAATACATTCTGACTGTTTTTAGCGAAATATTATTAAATAGCTATGAATGAACATAGAGTGAATATAAGGTAGAGCGGTAATGTGCTTCTACGCAAGTGACGAGGATATCACGTGATCGCAGGCAAAACAACAGTTCTGCCGGTAACCGTTTCAGAAATTAGAATTTTTTATTGTTTGTAAATTTAATTTTTACAGTTTTTTCAAACAATGTCTTCTTAGTCTTGAGGTAACCTAATATACTAAAATACGCTTAATATACTATACAAATATTTAAAAAGAGTGAAACACAACAGTCGTGCCTAACACATCAAAACTTGTTGGCAGACAACAGATTTCCATTCAGTAGTGATTGTTAATTATGTATTAGGCCTGTACATTGCTTATATAAGAACTTTTAAGAATTGATCAAATTTTTGGCATTGCCTTAATGCACATTTTTTTACGTGCTGTAAAATCTCAGAAACGTAATCAAATTATTGCACACGAACTGCGATTGTCTACATTTTATCATCACCTTGAAATCATATTGGCGCTACAAATGAGGATAGGCCCTACGCGTGCGTCCTTCGTATTATACACGTGAGGGTCCACGTGATCGTAGGCAAAACAAAACGTGTTTGCCGCTAGATTTTACTACTGCACAGTACAATCAGCAGTCAATCTGAATATTCATTCAAGTACTACAGAGGCAAACAACGGACAGCTATAAGCTTGTAATAAGTAGATATGTGCAAAAAATAACATAGCGGAATGGGGTTAAACTACGGAATTAATTAACGTTATTACTTTTCTGTTAAAATTCATTTTCTCTAGTTCATATATTTGACATACTAGTGATTTTGTTTAAGTAGTTTGTTTTCAGTTGTGGCATTGAAAACTGGCTATTTTCTCAAGAAAGGAAAGTTTTACTTCACATTGTTATGTTGGCAGCTTAAAACATAAATTAATAAATTTAAGTGTGCTGTTATCTGTTGACTTGAGGCGGAAATACAATCATTTTTCCCCCAGAATCGTACAAACGGTCAACTATTGTTTATAGTGTATTTGTTTAACTCACAGAACTTACTATTAATTTTATGTGTTAAGGTATTTATCATTTGAGTAAACAAATACCAAACATTGTATATAACAGTTTTATGTGCAGTGGAATGTGCATGTAAACATTGTGCATATATTTGTGAATTGAAGTAAATAGCAGCATTTATACTTGCATGCAGTGGGAGGTACAAACTTACTGAAATCAAGTTCTAAGCAGGGCTTTCAAAAAACATTTTCATCATGAATCGTCTTTATGTAGTTTACCACTCTCTTCACTTTCAATACCGTACAGTTTTTTATATCTGTATTAAAAATATATTTGCAACATAACACAGCTCTAACCTGTATTCAAATACCATATATTTAAATTCTTATTTTGAGTGATATTGTTTTCTTTGTAGTGGTCCTTCGGACAATAAGTGACAAGAGCTCTTAACGAAATCGCTAGGTATGTTATTACTAGGTATAATGGGGATGAAATATGTTAAAATTGACAAAAGCATAAGTTTTTTTACCCAAAGTTTATTTATAAAATTTAAAATGCATAAAAATTTATTTTAAATAAATACAAGTAAATAAATTAAATTAAATAATTGAATAACTTAAGACATATATACACTTGAATAGGAATGTGGTTTTCACCATGATCATCAATAACTTAACATACAATCTTGCAATTCATCTCATCTCATCAGCTATGCGAGATTCATAAAGACACAAGCGGCACAACATTATTGTCGTGAAGTGTAAATTACATATAAAAGTTTAGTCACATGACTTTCCTTCACTTCGAGTGCGGAAAATACTAGTGAAAGTAACAAAAAAATACACAGTTTGCGGAGAACTGCTCTCCTTACCTACTTATATTTGTATAACAAATACCAACTGTCACAAAAACGTATTTGTGAACATATCGAGACAAAACACATACAAATTATATTTGCTCAAATTACTACTACTTCCAATTCAGAAAAAAGCAAAGTAAAATTAGTTTACAAAGAAGTTTTAAATCGTTCTTACACTAAATAATGGCCTCGTGGAATGTACATACAATTAAATTTGCTGTTAAACAGGAAGAATGACACAAGTCTATTTTTATTTTCAAACTAACGTTTGGAAATAATCATTAGGTAACTCAAACATTCATGAAAAATAACACGACGCTAGATTAGAGCTTCAAGAGTTCATTAGAGTTTTGGCAGTTCATTC
This sequence comes from Medauroidea extradentata, assembly GCA_003012365.1. NCBI lineage: Eukaryota > Metazoa > Arthropoda > Insecta > Phasmatodea > Phasmatidae > Medauroidea > Medauroidea extradentata. The sequence goes on from PNEQ01031165.1 coordinate 25,710, forward strand.
GTTTATTTCTAATAAAGTATTGCAATTTATTTCTCACAAGTTTGAAAGCAGTTGTTACCCTATTATATTAACTAGACTTGTTCAGTATTCCACGCTTCCAGAAAATGCTTTTCCTTGCCAATCAGCTCCAACCATTTCAATAAATTAAGTCACATGTTACTACAATAAAGTCTTTTGAGGCGTGTTTCTTAGAGAAACTTAAATCAATACTCCTCACAATTTGCATCTTTCAGCGTTGTGTAAAATAATAAATTATAAATAAATATACAACATTTACGCATCCTACCATGTGTACATATAAATACATATTTACAAAAAAAAGTACTTCATAAATTATAGTACAATAGATAGGAACTCGTTGCAGTAATGGAAGAAATGCAAGATCACAAGGCGACAGTACGGCCAGCCAATATACGGTCGGCAAAGGGCACAAGGTGTGTCAGTCTTTGTAGGGAATACTAGCTTCTCGGCGATAAGCGATGGTTCGAGTGCATCGTCGTTTCTTCGAGACACTCGAGGCAGATGCAGGGGCGCAAGCTGGCGGTTGACAAAGTCTTGGCGAGGGAGGGGGGTGGATTACAAATAACCTTCGAATATGGCCAGTTAAAAAAAAAGTCAGTGGCCTCATACGTCACTTCACACTTCGCTTCGGGGCTGCATGTCTAGATTTACAGTGATATTGAAAAAAACATTTTTAAAGCAAGATAGTTTTCATTTCGTAGAATCCCTGCATTGATTTTCCAAAGTGTACCACAAATTGTACATAATTTTTTGGTTCCAATAAACCTTACAGTTTTTCATATTTTTGCACCCAAAGTTTTACTAATTTTGTTGTGAAAATAAGCCAAAATCTTTCCAAGAAAAATTTTTTGCAAAAGCCATACACAGAATTGTGCATCGTATGACTGTTTTTAATCTAGAATTTTCTAAAGCAGACCGTTAGTAAAGTTTGGAGTTTTTTGCACCAGTGTGAAAAGATAACTACCTAGCATAATTCGAAGTGCATGTTTCGTTTCAGCCTTTCAAAATTAATGCATTAATGAACAGAAGTGATTGCTTTCAAGGCGCAAATATGATCGCAGTAATTGTTATCTAGGCATAAATGCCGTAAGAGTTAACCAACGTCTCGTAAAGCATTGCGGCAAGCATCTTCAGGGTCGAAATTCCACACTCGTTTGGAATTTCAGACCTGAAGATGCCCGCTGTAATTCATGGCGAAACGTCGGTAAACTCTTCCGCGGCTATGCCGCACACATAACCAGTATTAATCATAAATGTTTCACTTCAACCACACGTTTATGGTGCCAGAAACAAATAAATAAAAAACACAATATATTGCATTTTCTTGGCTTGTGGGTGTGAGCCGCATCTGAAGATTGTCTTGCGACGTTTCGGCAATCATTGCAGCTGCCATCATCAGGTAGTCGGAGTCGGAGACCAACTGGAGTCTCCGACTCCGACTACCTGATGATGGCAGCTGCAACGACTGCCGAAACGTCACAAGACAATCTTCAGACGCGGCTCACACCCACAAGCCAAGAAAATGCAGACAACGGCCGCGAAAGCCTGCGATCTATTTTAACACAATATATTGTTCACGAAATTCGCATGCAATTGTGTAAAGTATTGGAGATTTCGAGCGACTGCAGTGGATATGATGCTTCTGTGTGAAGTGACGCCCCAAAAATTTTCTCGGATTCATTTGATACCTGGGTGTAGCCCGTAATCATGTAACACTCGTGATAGTATCGTTTGTTTAGTGTGAAAACAATTATACTCTTTTTGACTAGGTTGCACACCATCCGGCCATACAGCGTCTCTCATGTTCTTTTACTGGGGGAAAAGAAATTTAAAACAAAGAACTCTCAAAAGCGCAAACGTGCTATGCATTTAGTGACAACAAAATAAATGGCCACATTTACTATCACTAAAGAAGCGGGAAAAAAAATATGTTACAATAATGTTACCAATGGGAGTTCAAAATTGCTCTGAAACACACCCAGTTAATCAAATAAATCCGAGGGATCCATGGGTTTTTTTAAGTTTGCCTGGGGAGGGATGCAACCAGCCGAGCGAGCGCCTGCAGGTGTAGGCAACCGGCCGGACTCTACTGGAGCGCGGGCTGCTTGCGGCGCGGCTTACGGGCGGGCCTCGTTCTGTTGGGCCTGGTCGCCCTGTCCCTGCCTCTACCTGTCCCCCGACCCTGGCCTTTAGGTCTCGTTGACAGCATGTCGTTCAGCACGCGCAGCCAGTTCTTTATGGAGCGCTTCAGCCTGTCCAGCACCCCCCAGTCCTTGAGCATGATGTCCGTGTCGCCCGAGGGCATGGCGCTCCACTCGACCACGGAGGCGGAAACTCGGTCTGGCAAAGTCTCGTTCAAGTTCAGCAGACCATCTTCCACCTCGCACAGAATCTGTGAAATAAACACTCCGTAAAAATCACACGTCCGCCCACACACATATACACATACAATTTCTCTATACAAATACGCAACCAATACATTATTATTATTATTTTTTTTTTTTTTTTTGTATTTTCAGTTTTTGATCCATAACATTTACTGAAATTGTATTATTAAAATTTTCTCTTCGACAAAGCATATGATACATTCTTGGTAAACTGCTTGTCATAAATAATACATAATGGCATTTTTCATTAATTTGTAATGCAGAATCAATGCCTCGGGGTTAGTTGAAGAGTGCATCATCTCGAAAAAAAAGCTTACAACTTTGAGCTACACATATGAAAAGATTAAGTTTTTTGTGACTTTTCCTATGAAACGCAGTAGCATCTTAATGTCACAATATAAAGCTTTAAAACGTTGATTTTTATTTTCGTATTGGTTAAGAGAAATATTTGCAAACGTTCAGAGCTACACAGAAACATTAAAAGTTATTAGTCTGTTTGGAATATTCATTGCATCTTACATACACAGTGCAACAATGGAACAAGAAAAAAATTTGGTGTTGTATTGTATATATGAACCAAAAACTGAAACTCAATTTTCCTAACAATAGATATAAATGATGAAATGTTAAGACTGTTGAACTATGTGGATCACGATAAAATGAGCACTTTTTTATCGTAATTACGTCATTTCTTTCACGTAATGAACGGTTTCCTGGCGTTTTTTTTTAATATAAGTAAAATGACCTATGTACACCCGCCACACGGTAAGTTGATACTTTTATAAACGAACCGATGAAAAAAAAAATACTACGAGTACTTCCGTATTACCATATAACTATGTAAGCGTGAGTAGAATAAATAATTATTTTATGTATAGTATGAAAATTGTTCGTAATAATTATTTTAAAAGTGAGTTAAACACGTCTGCGATACAATAGTTGGAGGATGGTTGGGTAGGCAATTATGTCTTAGAAATAGTTCGCCTGTAGGCTATATTATGAACAGCGACTAAAAAATTGAAAATCGTTTAATGGAATGGAATATGTGCATAATGTGTTCATTTTCAGGAAATGAAATAAAACGTATATTTACATTCTGCATATATTACAATATTTTCGAGGTGATGTAGTTAGTGGCGGCGGATAAACAATGTACGTCGGCTTGCAGTGCAGCCATCAGCCTGGCATTGCTGTTGTTGACATTTGGCGGAAGGATACATATTTTGTGTGAAAACAGATCCAAGCTAGAAGCTGGGCTTCCAGAAAGTATCGAGTTACCGTACGGCGGGTGTTACAATCAAAGTTCATAGATTGTAACGTACTCGGAAGTTATGTGTGAAGTCGTATTAAATTATACTTTAAAATTATTACACTCTAAACACGATGGTCCTTAAAAGTGCTCACTTTATCGTGAACAACCTATAGCACAGCATTGTGACAGTGGTGATGGCAGTAAGTGGTGCCAACTTACACTTTTCACTGTCCTGCCGAAACCGAAGAGCAGTGGGCCACGTTTCTCGAGATGCACGCCGTTAGGTTGGAAAGTCTGTGCGCTGAGTATGGTGGCCAACATGATCTGCATGTTCACGTGCATGTGTGCCAGCACGCTTCCAGTCTGAAACAAAACACACTCGCTCACAAACCAGCTCCGAGCCCTACAGACACGCCCTACTATTAGTTCAAATAAGGTTATTTCTACTACAGGTTAGAAATATCAAAGTAAACAATTTGTCACAGGGGAAATTTCTGCCGCCTGAGCGCTGGTATCGGTAATGTGTGTAAACTGACCAATCACAGGCCTTTCCTGAATTTAAAGTTACGTAAAGTTGATTATTTAAAACGCAAAATTGGTTTATTTTCACTTTAAAATTAAGTTAAATATAACTGTCAAGCATATTCAAATTTAATTTTCATACAGTTGCGTGTTTTTCTGGTCTCTTAGCGATAGCAGCGAAACTAGAGGCAGAAATATTCCCTGTGCCAAACTCTCCCATAAGAAAACACATTTTCTTTCTAACCTGTAGTAGAATTAACCTTAATTCAAAACACTGACAGTACGTAATATTAGAACTTATTGTCTGCCAATATTGCAGTTACCGAGTTCAAGTAGTGAATCAGTGTTGTTAAGGAAATTTCTTCTATGTAACTACGTTTTAAGGTCATTCTCTAGTTTCTATTTTTTTAGAGATATTAATTTGTTACGTTGCCGATGTTTTCATAAGACACTGAACCAAAGTGATGCAGAAATGTTATCGCGTAGGTCCCTACGCTGAGCTCACTAAAAAAAAAAAGAAAAAAAAGAAAAAAAAAAGAAGCTGAATGCGGGACCAATTACGTGGTATCACAGCGTTAACGATCAGCCGACGAGCATCTTCTGCATCCAGACATACTTTAAGGCTAGTCTGAAGGTCAGCGAATCCGCAAATTTTCCCGATCTGTTTTACTGATTATTCGTAATTTACTGTGAAACACCCACCTAAATAATAAGCTGCAGCAAATTAAATTGATACAGTACATAAAACTTTTTATTTTTTTAGTGAATCTGAGTTTTCCGTAAAGATTCAGAAATATTCTCGGATATTTTTGGAACGAGGTGGAAATCAAACACATACGCATTTGTGAAACATTCCCATATAGACGGCGACATATTTGCCTTTTACTAGCGGATCCTAAGCCAATATTAAAGATGACATTAATTCCAGAACCAATAATAATTTATCAATGCACAAAGCAAAAAAGTTTGCATGCTTATCAAACAAACAGTTGAGAAAATTCTGGGAAAGTAATTTTATTTTTAACTATAAATAAAATGTTTTGTGCTTCCAGCACAATTCTATTTCCAAAAGTCAGTTTTAAAACGTAACTTTAGGCAGAATTTTAACGCAAATTAAAAAATATAAGGCCACTGTTTGAATTCCCATAAATGAAACACTACCAGAACCTGCCTGCCGATTTAGTGATGTGTGCAAAAATTGCGGTGTTATTATTGTTGAGTTGTGTACCAGTATCGCCCATATAGCTTCCATCGCTATCGATTTAGTGAAATATTGAGGACATACGTCACTGCAGTACTATGATGTCTCAGAAAACAAAAATTGAAACAAGAAAAGTAATTAAGGAAAAACAAGTCAAATCGGACTGTAGCTATACACAGCCAACATAAAAATAACACCGGAAAATTTCCAAGTGAAATTGTGTCGAAACACATAAAATACAAAAGCTAATTTATTTTTTGTGTGTTTCACACAATTCCTCTTGGTATTGCTTGTTGGTTTTGGTATTTATGTATGTCGACTAAAGCAAATTAGGATTAGCTGGAAGGAAAACAATCACTATGGTTTCAAATATGCTGTTTTGAACCTGAACCATGATGCATGTAATATTCACTAATCGGACGTTGTTATGTATCACTTGACTACGTGCCAATCATTACATATGCATAAAATTCTCTTTAGCTTTGAATCATTTCTACAAAAAGGTATGAATTCCTACTGCATGTTGTTATGAATATTGGCATTATGGGAATATAATTTTTTTTGTAAGATTATTTCACAACTGAAAACGTTTAAGTATTTTTTTCTACTAATACTTTACAATTGTTGCATACTCTACTAATGCACTACACCGTCCAGGTACATGAGCATGCCGACGTGTATTCAAAGCATGAACACGTGTAACGAAGGAAGCGGGTACAAGTATGCTGTAAGTTAATGATAAATCGACTCACCTTTTCTTTCCTCTGCAGATGGCGGGCTTTGGTCTTGTACCAGTCAAAGTGTTTGTACTCCAGCCAAGGCAAGGACATTTTCTTAAACTTCGCCACCTGCGCAAGACAACACACTTCCTCAGTACACGTTCACTTTGCACCGAGCACCCTTAACCACACTTTTTTCTATATTTTAATCTAAGAAAAACTACAGTATGTCCGTAAAGCCATGATGCACTTTTGACCGGTCACAAGAAATCGACGAAACAAGACAGAAGTGTGAAATTTTCACCAAATGAAAGGAAAATTCACCAAGTTTCGTACCTATTCAGTGCAGTTCGATGTGGCTTCCATTTGTTGCCCTAAACAATTTTCAAGGGCACCACGACTTTATGGACAGACTGTATTTACTTTCTATATTCGTCTTGAGATTAGTAAAACGGTGAGTTGTATCACGAATTTTCTTGAAGATAATATGACAGTTTACACTCTCCATCCATAAAAAAAGTCTAAAAAATTGTCATACCCTGCTTATATTTGCCATTATCAATGGTCTATGCTCTGCAACAACTTCCGAGTGAGGGCCAATATGCTGAATAGTATTTAAATTCTCTTTTGAAATCAATGAAATTGTTAAGATCGAAATACAAGGTAGTAAATGGCAGGCGTCAAAATTGTTCTCTTGATTTCAAACCCGTTTTTACCCACGTAACTCTAGTTCCGTGTTTTATGTAACTGCTATATTTTCACATAATGGCTAGTTTAATGTCACAACTGTCTCGAATGGAAAGGGAATCCTTATGCCAATTTGTGTGGCCACAGAACAAGCACGCAACAGTACTAACCAACAAATATAATCTTTACTTCGATAATTTATGTTTTAAAGTTACGAAGAGATTCGAGAATTTATGGAGTTAACTTTCAAGAATTTATCGCAACACACGCCACGAATTTATTTTTCTCATTTTTACGCTAAAGATTTACTTACTGGGGAAAGAGAATTGCTAAGTGTGCGCGTGATTGAAGTTGTGCTACCAAATTCAAGGGTTATAATTCCAACATATAATTCCCAATAGTTTGAAAACTTTTGAAAATTAACCAGTTTTAATTAACATTTTTATGTTTATCTGGATCAAGCATCTGAAGTAGTTGAAGTTATTGGTTTGCCAATGTCCATTTTTTTCTTTAATTTCTTTACTTATTTTGTTTTGTACGTGTGATATGTGATGACACTACTTGTTAGAGTAGGTTTTAATGATATAATGTTGATTTAATTTTATTTCAGCACATATGTACGATGTGTAACTGCAACATGCATATTGAAATGTATATCCTATTTTATATATGTTTAGATAAATTTGACAACAACTTATGGGCAATAATTCGTAATATTCTGTTATTCGTGTCACTGCACAAGACAAACTTTGCGGTACAAATTCTGAAATGGACATTTCAGGTTCATTTTAAAGCTAAAAAGGCTTTGTACTGTGCAACAAATCACAAAATACTGAAAATTATTGCCCACAAGTTGCTGTCAAATTTATCCAAACTTGCATGAAATAAAATATAATAATATAATATCACACGTCAAATTATGCAATATTGTATATGTGGTTACGTGTAGTTAAAAACGAAAGCGTTAACTTTACCACAAATAGTGGCATAATAATAGTAATAATGATATTAACAAGCGAATAGAGAACAACAACTACGAACAGTGAGTTACTTTATTCACAACCGAAAGAGGCTGTCTGGGACGAGAGACGGCGGTCTGCGGAAGTGGCCCACAGGAAGAAAAGACAAATAGACAGGACATGACGCAACTGGATGCAGTGATATCTCTAGAAAACTGGCTGTACAGATAACTGTAGGTGCGTCAAACTGTCACATGACTTCAACGAAGTAATACGTTTTCACCGCAGATGTCATGGACCTTACCTCCTTATCAACTTCCTTTCTAAGTTACTCTTTAAAATAACCGTTCCCGCACATCCCTCGTTAAAAGCTGTTGTACGTAAATTACAATCGGTGATCATTAAAAAATAATAATAAAACGATGTGGGGCATAAAACATTTACTGAGAACTTCATTATAAAAAAACTAGATTTGAAAAAAAAATTGTATACAGTAAACTAATTATAGTTACAGATTTTTACTTTGCCAGGATGATACCTCTTGCGTCGGAACCAAATGTACGCAAATTCAGCATCAGAAACCAATTGCAAGAAATAATTTTAGGTTGACAAAAAGTGTATAGTTTCCAGTGTTTTCTATGATTTTATTTTTTCTTCAAATTTTTTGCCAAAATACTGATTGCAGTATTCCACGTGTTTAGCGTTAATTTATTAACTATGTACTCTAAACAGACAAAAAAAAATAAGTTGACGTCGATAAAAAGTATCTGAATGCCTGGCACGCAAAATTAAAATACGCACGGCCCTAAATATAATGCTAAATTAACCTTCATTACTACGTCTTGATCGTATAATTTAGTCACGCAAAAATTGCTAGATACACAATGTTAATTACAAGAAATTGTTTATTCCTTATTTGGGGCCCCAGCGATTTCTAACTTGTCATAAAATTTTGAAATACGACCGAAGGCTATTTTTTTTTAAATAATATTGTTAGAAATTACTAATTCTGTGTACTGGGATATCACCATAGTTTTTAATGCAACGGACATTTATCGGCGTTCAACTCATCGTCATCAGACATTAAAAACGATAAATTGTTGTATTATTTCCAAGGACTTTTTGAAAATAAGCGAAGCCGTTAGTATTTACTGGAGTAAGCAGGGATTTGTAATACACGAAAGCAAGAATCATTTTTATGGCCCGCTGTCGGTGGAAGAACACCACACAAACTTCCAGCTTACAAATTCTTTTGCTATTTTCTAAGCGTGTTTTGAGATACAGCAGTCAAGAGACATCCGGTAACTTGAATTATCTACTAACTTATAGAGGCATAAGTAAGATTCCCGAGGAAATTATTGCTACAACTAATCTATGTAGTTTTTACGTAAAAAAATATGCATAGGTAGTTGGGTGTTATCCAACATAGCTAACAAAAAATTAAAAAACTCCTATCAAACAAAAAACATGTATATAAACATACAATTAATTTTATGTATCATTAATCAGTTCAAAATTAAAGACAAAAATATTTCTGTCCCAGCGTACTTAATAACGGTAATAAACAAATATGCACTTATTCAACATGCTGTACAACGCAAGGACAACTATAACCTCACATTGCAGTACGAATTAACTTTTCAGCAAACGACATTTCCTTGCATTATAAGAAAATTCGGCAAGCGATTCTCATATTATTTTAACTGTTAATCGTATAACGTGTCACAACGTTTACATCAAAGCTCTTCTGTCATGCGTAAAACTAACATACACACGGCATCCACGTGGAACCACACTGCTGTCAGAAATTCAGAAATGTTGCTTATACTTAGATTTGCACTTTAAAATGTACGAAGCAAGCATCACTAAATTCAAGGCACTTGCAATGCGTAACACCGCGAAATATTTTTCATTTGAAAGTAGCTGAAAATTTTAATGCGAGCGAGCGTGCGAAAACATGCATGCAGACATCGACAGTGACATTTGTGCAATATTATGAATTCCAAAATGCTACATTCATCGATTACAGCATCTGAAAATAACGGTGAAATACTATCTTTAACAAAATAATCTTCATCAGTGACTCGGAACTTTATTTGAACACATTCCTGCAGGCTTACATCACTGCCCTCGTTACGTAGCCTATCTTACTTTTGATGGCAGATAAGAAACTGTTAATATTTACTGCGGACTGTCACACACGTGATAATAGCCGATAGTAGGAAATGCGTACAGCAGTATCACGACAATGATCCATAAAATTTTGTACAAAAACGGTACTTTTTTTTTTTTGCGATACTATCGTGCGTATTCGTAAATGCACTGGTCTACAATTAAAATACATTTAATGGAAGAGTTTTCAAAACAATACGTAAATAAAAAACACTGCTTCCAATCCGAATCCTCGATAAAAGACTATCGAAAAAAGACTATAAAAATGCTTCATGGCACAGTTATATTTATTTATGAACCTAGTTCCTAGAGACAAGTACGAAGGTCATAAAGTAAAAATTCGCTGAGGATCACCACCAACATCGTCGGTATCACTACTGATGCCGCGAAAATTAGAAACAACTCCGTGGAGACGGCGCGTGAACACTGGCACTCACCTCTTTGTACACTTCCTTGATGATACGGTCTTCCTTGTTGAACTGGCTCTTACATATACTGACTATGTTCTTCACTTGTTTCAGCCAGTCCTGCAGTACGTCCTGCTTGCCTTCGTGCCTGCGGGGGTTTATAGACTTGGCCGCGATCGAGTCGCACGGGTTGTGCCAAGGCGGGACAGTGGCGCTGGTAGTTCCCGCGCCGCCGCTAGATGGAGCGCAGAGCGCCGTGGTCACCACGGCCGCCAGCAGCGCCGCCAGTGTCGCGCCTGCGAACAACACAACACAAGCCGCGTCAGCCGGGAGTGCAACAACACGTCTCCCACACACACACACACACACGTGACCGCTGCCAGGACTACCACAACACTCGCCGGTAGAGGGGAGGACAGTTACCTGATGTGCCTCGTGTCATTGTCGGGAGAGGAATGTGCTGCAACACGGAGCGAGAGCCCACTATATACCGCGTGTTAATCCCTGGTCTGACGTGTCTCGCTGGCGATGAGTCACAGCTCTTGAGGGGAGGGAACGCCCCGCCGTCGACACGTGTGTCTATCGCCCGACTAGGAATTTGACGGCCTTCCACACCAACACGAGCCTTTATATCGGCCAGGCCGGTTTTTTTTCTCTCGGTCCCTCCCCACACACACGTCCCCTACTTTTTTCCCCCGTCCTCCTCTCATTCTTTTCGCCATCGTCAGTTTCTGTAGTGGGAAAAAATCTTCCTCCTCCCCTCCCACTTTCTCCCGTCACAGCCTTCCCCTACCTCCTTCCCCTTCCTTCCCCTACCGCGGGCTACGTTCTTTACTACGCCCCGCCCACCTTCATTCAGTCGCCGGCCCATTCATGCCCCCCTCGCGAGAGTCGTTTGTTTACCCGTGACGTCGGTCGTTATCGCATCCTGCAGGCTGGGCGCGGGGTTATCGCCGGCCGGGACTCGAACCAGCTGGTTGCCTGCCCTACCTTCGCCTGCATCATGCCTTCTCACTGTTCCCGGAAGTCGATTTTCAGTTCCTACGCGTCATGCGTTTTGCCGTTAGTTCTGTGCCATTTCAAAACCAGCACCAGAAGAAATTTGCAGTTAAAAAAAAAAGAGAAGATCTGCATTACATTTTGCGAGTAACAACAAAAACAGATTTGTATTTATTTTGTTATCATCTATCGAGTATTTTCTTTCCTAACATTTTTCTTCGTTCCGCTTTTGTGCTATTTGCACACCCTCTAGTCATATGAAAATTAGTTACTTTTTTTATTTCTAGCCTTCATAGCTTTCAAATATAGATTATGCAGTTTATATGTTGCGAGCGTTTCTGAATTGTGTATACTGAAACTAAAAATTGGTTTATGCCTTGGTACATGAATAACCGTTAAGCAAGGAAATTGCATTGTCCAGGTTTTAGAAGTGAAATAATAAAAATAAGAGCATACCTTGGTAACAATCTTCGCCGACTTAATAGGAAGACATTTTTTCCCCCACAGGCAACCAGAGATTGAAAAAATATTATCTATATGCGCATACGGTAGGTACTGAACAGTGTTACGATTTTCAGCTTCGATTACCATGTAAATGTATGCCAAATATAGAACAAAACTAAAAATTATGATAAAATGAATTTACAGTGATAATTTAAATAGAAGTGCGTTACGTATGCCCCAATATAAAGTAACGTGGTAGTTTTTGTATACATTTTGTAAAATTTCATATCTACGTATATTTTGTGACGTGTGGCACAATGCAAGACAAAGTGTAAGTACAAATGATGAACTGCACTTCGCAGGTTAATTTTAGAACTAAAAATGACTTACATGGTAACGTATAATACACTATATTAAAATTATTGGTCATGCTGTCAAATTTTATCGAAGTTATGTGAAAAACAGTGTAAAAGTTAACAGTAATTTTAGTGACAACTTTACAACGGTCACTGGACATTCGCGTGTAAAATTGTCATTCCTGAACTAGTATTTCCTCCGCTGAAAATCCCGCCATGTTTAGTGGAAATAAGTTTACAACGTTGGTACCGGTGCATGTCAGGCGGACAGATTTTTCCACAGCAATACAATGAATAACTACAATGGAGGACAGATCACTGCAATTCGAATAAGAAAACCTTGTCCTTACCGAATATACACAACTGCTAGAGTTAAAATTTTTACATACTTAAGAAATATACTTTTACAACGCACAACATTAGTAAAATCACTGTTCATTACTGCATACAAATTGCCATCGTAAGTCATCATAACGCGTTTTTTTAGATATGTGTCAAAATTCTGATGGCGGAAACACAGAATTCTTCACCCGTTTCGTAATAACAACTGTTAGAATGTTCTTGTAAGATTTTGATGGAGATTAGCTTGAGATTGTTTACATCTGTACTTCCGAAAACATGAATTTGTTTCTTAACCGTGTTAAAAATATTTGTAACGTGAAATAATCATGCAGTAAATATATATACCCGCAAATTGCCGACCGCGGGATAAATAAATGAAATAAAACGTCTATATTGTCTGCTAGCAACCCGACATGTAAGGAAAATGACTTCGGGTAGGTATCTACAATGTGAAAAAAATTTAGTATTTATTTTATTTTTACCTTGTGTGGTAACTGTGATATTCTACGCTGATTGGCGGAGAAAATAAGTGGAGCGGATACAGAAGTTAGCTGTGTACCGTGCCCTTGGGACAGAACACTTTCGTCTCCGCCGCACTAAAGTGGTTCTTTGTTCGGCAATGCTCGGGGAACTCCGGTAGTATTCGAACCGCCACCCTTCACGCACCCCATTCTGCACAGACCCCACCCCTTTCTTTAGCTACCCATCCCCGTGACAGTAAGTTTACATGTGTGTACGGAAATTAAAAATAAAAAGCTGTTCGCTTAAAGCCGCGCGAGGTAGGTTTGTCAAAAAAACCTCAAAACATTTTTAACAGATAGCTTTGAAAAATTCAAGACTAAGAGAAGTCATACGATGAACAATTCTACGTAAGCGTTTTGCAAAATATTGAACCATCCGTCCGTAAAAAAAAAATATATTTTGCTTGATTTTGGCTTATTTTCATTTAAAACTACGAGGTTTATTCCTACCAAAAAAAGCTGCAAATTATAATATTTTATGACAATTCTATGTAAGGATTTCATAATACGAAAATTACGTTGCTATAAAGAAAATATTTTCAAAAGCTCTGCAAAACGTCCTGGCATGGCCTTAATAGAGGGGCGGGTTTGGTAGGTTCGGTAATACATTAATTGTTATTGTACTTCCCTAACCTTACAAAACCGTCCTTCAACTAAGCGAACAACATTTTTTTCAGCATTTTAGGTCTTCTAAATTCACCTAAACAAACTGTCACAGATGACGGGGAAAGGAAGTGTGTGTGTGTGTGTGTGTGTGTGTGTGTGTGTGTGTGTGTGCAGAACGGGGCAAGTGAGGTAAGAATAATCAGGAGTTGCTTGTTATGACGTATTTGAAGTCGCTTTTGTAAGGGTATCACATTACTTATTTATGTATTTTACAATGGTAAAGTTAAGGCATTTTGCCTTCTCTTACACTTAAGCATCTAGAAACCACCTCATATTACATTCACACTTCAATAATTACGAACATAAAAATAAACATACCTACAAACACTAAATCTACCAACGTTTTGTCTAGTAAACCAATATTAACGGTACAGATGATCATTAACGTGAAACAATACAGAAAAATACTAAAGGTAAGTTTGAAATAACGGCCGAAACAAAAACTACCTCAGACAATTTAAGTTAACAGACACACAGTAACTACTGAATCTAGCAAATAATATTCACGTACATTTGAAGACATCCTTATTTAAGACAGTCTGGGGATCATTTACGAAAAGAAAAATTATTAATGGTCCGAGAACCGACCCTTGCGACATCCTACAATCAATATTCCTATACGCGGATTGTTTACTATCATATTATAACAAACCGCCAGCACTGGACCCTTTTCAAGTTATTAACGTTTGTTTTATGCAACTTTGAACAGTAAAAACCTTTCAGCTGTCAATGCTTAAATGACATTGAATAACTACTTATCTGCTTGGACCAGGGGCTTAAGGCCACGGTCTTTCATTTATTTCATACAATTGCAAATAACTCGAATATTTTTAACAGGATGCTTTGAAAAGATTTGAGACTGTTTACAGTCATACGATACGCAAGTTTTGTCAGAGCGTTTTTTGTGCCGTTTGCTAGCAAAAAATTATTTTGACAACAAAATATTTGACATTTCAGGGGCAAAAATATAAAAATCCGTTTGGAGCACTGCAACGAAAAAATTCAGACACAAACGATGATAGGCCTAAGTGTTAAAATTTTAAGAATGAATTTTTGATGTATGGGCTAGTTTGCGTTAAAAATATATTTTCGAAACCACTGCACAACTAAAGAGCGAGACCTTAATTACGAACTTATCATGTAACAATAATTTAAAAAAACATGGGGTCGTCTTGATGTAACACCCAAAAAAGGTGGATTCACGTATCTTCCACACATTTCTAAACGCATGGCCAACCATTGGTAAGGTTGGACTAACAAAACGTGAAACCATAGTAAAATTAATTTTAACTAGGCTTGGAAAATAAAGACGTATAAAGTGAGAAACAAACTAATTTCGGTATTTAAATTATCAACTTCATGTAACTTTTTATTCGCGGAAGTTGTGTGATCTGGTCAGTTTAACCCATTGCTAAGGTAATTATCTTACAGACTGAGAATATTTATGTTAAGAGTTTGTCACAGAGACGATTTCTGCCGCTTCAGCGCTGTTTTTTTTTTTTTTTTTTTTTTAACCTGGAATAGTTGTGACGGCTGGAATCCTGACGAATTTGCCCGATCGTTGCCGAGCAAAGAACCACTCTTGTGCTCCCGAGACGCAGGTGGGACAGATGAGGAGCGAGTCGCGACATGTGCTGCCTACGTGCGGCTAAGCGGCTTGTTGTAGCTTTCTCCTGTCCACGGACTCGCTGCGGGTTACAACACGTTCTGCAAGGAAGTGGCATTCCCGCCGAGTCACACACACTGGCGTTCACACTTCTACAACTCCGTATCCGATTCGCTTAGGGGGAGTGTTAAGCCCAATACACATGGGCTTCTTTCTTGTTCACCAAGGTGATCACGAAAAGGTGAACAAGAAAGTTTACACTCCCTTGTATACATACTTCACACACACGGTAGTACGCCTACTAGCTTGAATGTGCCTCTATGTCAAATAGGGTTAGAAATACGAGACCCTTTCTTGTTTTTTATGTTATTTTTTTAATTTTGTGATTTATTCTTACTATAAAAAATAACAAGGATATGGAATTTGTCATTTTGAATTAAAAGAAACATCAGTTATATACAGGATAGAAACTGAAAAATAAAGTTTTGTGTCTAAACGAAGCTTCAATTTGTGTTCTACTCTCAAATAAATACTATTCAGAATATATTAACGTACGTAAACGAGCCACATGAAAATATAAACAAACGACTTGCACTGTAAGGTGCATGAAAGTTAGAACCGCCTCTAGGCCGGTATTCCTAAACAAAAAGTTAGGGGCTACATAAGCACTACCATCTCAGGCGCCAGAAAAGCAACGGCAGAGACCTTACTCGCTGAGCGTATTCCTAGAGGTGTTTGCGCCGTGTCCCAAGATGGTGTCAGGTAAGTCACGGCTTATTATTCGCCTCCCCGCGCCAGGCTAAAAACAAATGAAGGCATGATGAGCGCTGACGATTTACCACGGCTATAACAAGAACACGTTAAACTTTGTACTTTTGAAACGTATTATTTAGCATTTGAATTTGTTTGCAAATTAATTACAGTAACAAAGAGATAAAAATCACGGATTATAACGGTCACAATTAAAATATTGAATAACTATTTCTTGTTAAAAGTTAAAACAGTAGGTACAGTAGCCACACGATCGCAGTGTTTTCGTTCATATTTTTATGCTGATTA
>PNEQ01031167.1:0-13370 GCA_003012365.1 Medauroidea extradentata
TGACTGCAGTAACGGTCCTCATCACGTCACTTCTCCGCTACTCACAGTCCTAGGTGAGTATATATACACTGCAACAAGGTCGATACGCTATACATAGACGAGCTCGTAATTCCAGTGACCTTCAAGCTGGCAAGACTACCACACCTGACTGCAGTAACGGTCCTCATCACGTCACTTCTCCGCTACTAGCCGTCCTAGGTGAGTATATATACACTGCAACAAGGTCGACACGCTATACCTAGCCGAGCTCGTAATTCCAGTGACCTTCAAGCTGGCAAGACTACCACACCTGACTGCAGTAACGGTCCTCATCACGTCACTTCTCCGCTACTCGCCGTCCTAGGTGAGTCTATATACACTGGTACAAGGTCGACACGCTATACCTAGCCGAGCTCGTAGTTCCAGTGACCTTCAAGCTGGCAAGACTACCACACCTGACTGCAGTAACGGTCCTCATCACGTCACTTCTCCGCTACTTGCCGTCCTAGGTGAGTCTATATACACTGGTACAAGGTCGATACACTATACCTAGCCGAGCTCGTAATTCCAGTGACGTTCAAGCTGGCAAGACTACCACACCTGACTGCAGTAACGGTCCTCATCACGTCACTTCTCCGCTACTTTCTGGTTCGCATTGCAAAATAGTTTATATATTAATGTAATTAATTGCTGGTATGCTGAATGCCACTGCAGCAAGAGGTCAGTAGTTACAACCCTAGAGGTGTGTATGAACATAACCTGCTGGGGTTTGGTAGGTTTGTTCAATCACGTGACAAGGTTGTTAAGACTACAGGGTTATGTATAATGTCTGTAAACAATGCTTGGTTTAATGTGGCATAGTTACAATTTAAGTCTATATACAGTGTGGTAATCAAAGTATGTTATAATGTCTATAATATGATTTATTGTAAGTAATGAACCAAAGTTGTGTGGTTCAAGTTTTTGGTTGGTGCAAATCTTCAAGGAGAAATTAGCGATTGAAAATTTGACAACTAATATTTGTTAAAATGACCATAAGTACAAATAAATAAATAATGTCTTTCTGGGTTCGTTTTAATAATATCAAGATTCGCATATGTAACAAAATGGTTTCCAATGCCTTCCACTTTCCTTTAATAATAGGGTTGTTGAAACCTCCTGTGTATTGTGTGTGCCGTGTTTCCTAGCAGGAAAGCCTGCACATTTCCTGCGTCCATTTTGTTGCGAACAGTTCACTTGAGGATGTTGCAAGAAGGCGACTTTTTTGTTCATTGGTGCCACCTGCTACAAACTGTGACATTTAATATGCAGAAAGTGTGATAGTAACAATATCCGTAGCAAAAAAGGGTTGACTAACCCCATTATATAATGAAGGAGAAAGGTATTGGAAGGCATTTTTTACAGGTTACAGCTTTTACTAAGGCCTACTATTAACCGCAACCCGAAATGTTGATTTTCAGTGTACATTTTCAATCGCGAATTTCTCGTATAATATTTGTGCCAGCCCAAAAAAAAAAAAAAAAAATAAAATAATCAATACATAACTTTACCTTGTTTTTTGCAAGGAATCTCTTCGAGAAGTTGTAACATACGTTCTTATCCTGTAGTTATTTCACATGTTTCTTACATATTTAATATTAAATACTATGACTGCTGTTTTTTGTACGTTATTTCATTTATATTATATGCTTAATACTTAACGAAAATCGTGCATTCAGATTGACTTCAGTTTGGCATGGTTATGTCTGGTGTAGGTTTATTTGAGCTGTGTGGGCAGTTTGTTCTGCTCACAGAGCTTTTATTAAGTTTAAGGCAAAAAAAAATACACGTTAGCCATGTTGAGAATTTACTTGAAATTTAATGCGTACTAGAAACTCCAATAAAAGATTAATACACGGTTGTGTAAAGCAATTTTCATGGAAAAACGTATAAAATTTTAATTCTTGTACGTACATTTTTTTTTTTGTTTTAATGCTTTCTCCCTTGATAGATTGAAAGTAGATAAACTATTTCAACAACATGAAATATAGGAAAGTATGTGGTAATATCACGACTGACAGGTAACACGAGGTAGCGGTGTAGATACACCACAGACCAGGGTGTGGTAGGAGGGGGGGATACTTGACGTCAGAGTTGGAGCAGAGTGTGGAGAGAACTTAGATTGGCGGCAGAGTGTTGATGTCAGCCTATTTATCACATCTAACCTCTTGAAGGCCGTCAACACCAGCTGATAGTATAGTCGCCTCACTCACCTCACGTCTACCAACACCAGGGACCCAACATCTGAGGAATATGTCTTGCCAGAGTACGGTCATTAACTTACCTTGTACAACTGCTTGCAGGCAGGATGTTTACAAATACGCACCAACTTTTACAATACTTACAATTATATTAATAAAAACAACTATATTAACGCTACATTTGAACAACCCACCCTTACATTATATGCCCTGTCAGAGTCAAATTTATAGAACCGTATTTAGAACCGTTTTTAGACCTGGTTTAAAAAGTATTCGTGATTTAAATCGCCATAGTTAGTGTTCACAAACTGCAGCAAGACTGGGTTCATAGGTCGTTCGGGGTAAAGCAAGCACTCAAACAACCCTGCTTGATTTCTACTTTCAGTCAGTTCGTATCATTCCTCTGCATGTAAACATAAACATTGCCACGTGCTTCAGTTTACATGGTTTGTAAAATGTTAATATCTACAGTACACTGCTTCGATAAATGTTACCTACAATATCTACTTATTAACTCTACAAGTGATCAATAACAGCTAACGTTAATTGTACTCTAGGTTGATATATATCTGCAAAGTAACTTCTATACAAGCTAGGTTTCTGCACGTCGGTTATTAAATATATGCACTGTACTTCCTCTGTGATTACTCCCGAATAATTTATACACGGTTCGTAGACAAAATGCCAAGAATTTAACATGGATAACATATGTAATAAAGTTAAGCTCGTTTGAATATAGACAATATTGATGCAGCGACAAGAGACGGCAATGTCTTGAAACATGTGCGAATAATATCTCGACAAATGTCTCGCTTGTGAAGTTGGCCTACACATATCTTGCAGTACAATTTCATCTTGAATAGAATATATGACCAAACAAATTTTCCGGAAATTACAAATACATATAAATAACTCCTTAAATAAAGAAAAAAACATTTCTTGTGCTTGTCTATTCTAATCCAGTGACAAAGTGTCCAGTTAGTTTTGTTATGAGTTAAACTTTAGACCTAAGGTGTGCTCTATTACAATTACGAATCACTTTGATAATAAAAAAAAAGTTTATCAATAATCTAAAATGCAAATATGTCGATTTAAATTTATTTTCTTTAAGTATCGATTTATTTAAATAGAAAATACACATAACTACGTTCGCTGCCAACCACACGAGTTTGATAACTGTGTGCAATGATGTTATAAATGCAGTAAAGACTAGTGATATTATTCGAAGGTTAAATTTTTAGTGTCAACTTTATCCCGAACGACCCATGACTAGATATGGTACAAGTGAGACAATGTAGGTGGGTAGTTTAACTAGCTATGGTATAAAGTAGGAGAGTAGTTAAACTAGATATGTTATATGGTATAAGGTAAGTAGGTAGTTTATCTAGATATGGTATACATTATACCAAAGGTAGGTGGGTAGTTTAACTCGTATATGGTATACAGTAGGTGGGTAGTTTAACTAGATACGGCATAAGGTAGGTGGGTAGTTTACCTAGGTATGGTATATGTTTGACAAGATAGCTGGGTAGTTTAACTATAAAGGTAGGTGGGTAGTTTATCTAGATATGGTATACATTCGACCAAATGTAGGTGGATAGTTTAACTATATATGGTATAAGGTAGGTGGGTAGTTTACCTAGATGTGGTATAAGTTTGACAAGATAGCTGGGTAGTTTAACTATAAAGATAGGTGGGTAGTTTATCTAGATATGGTATACATTCGACCAAATGTAGATGGATAGTTTAACTACATATGGTATAAGGTAGGTGGGTAGTTTACCTATATGTGGTATAAGTTTGACAAGATAGCTGGGTAGTTTAACTATAAAGGTAGGTGGGTAGTTTAACTATATATGGTATACAGTAGGTGGGTAGTTTAACTATATATGGTATAAGGTAGGTGGGTAGTTTACCTAGGTATGGTATAAGTTTGACAAGATAGCTGGCTAGTTTAACTATATATGGTATAAGGTAGGAGGGTAGTATATATAGATGTGGTATACATTCGACCAAATGTAGGTGGGTAGTTTAAGTAGATACGCTGCAACATTTTGAATTCCTTAGCCGAAGGTTTTGTATCTTTCTTTGTCTGTTCCTTGCTGCAGTATGCGCATCTGCTGTGTCAGGGTGCATGTACACTGCAAGATTATCACACGATTTCGTCCTTTCTGTGTAGCTCTGTCTGCATGCAAGTCTCATGGCATCCACATGTGTACGCCATTCTGGCTGCCTCTGCTATCTAGTGGTGACATTTTAATCCGTCTTCTGCTGCCTTGCTCCCCCTTCCCTCCTCCCTTCGCAGACTTCCTTGCCGTGTTCCCCACTCGCTTCTTAAAATATATTTTCTAATTCTTTGTGCTTACTGTTTTACAGCGAGGGTCCAAGTGAATGTAGTACACTGAATTAATTGCAAAATACTTTGTTACGGTAATAATTAAGAATTTATGCAACTGAATTTAATTACGTCAAAAGTTAAGCTTCATTGTAATAAAACTGAGTGCGACAAAAACTGTGTAAATCATTAAATTGATAGCAACATATTACTTTCATATAAATTATGTAAATATAAAAGGGGTTAGAAATTAAAAAAAAACAGTGCAAAACCCTTAAGATTTCATTTGTTCAAAGAAAAATATGACGAATGAAATGTTTAAAAATTGCGAAAAACAATTAAATACAAATATGCGACCAGCGATTTTATCAGATTTTTAAATTATACATATATTTTTTATTGTAAAAAATCATAATCATGAAATATGAATCCTAACCAGAAAATGTGTCTCTAAAAACCACACTCTGCTACCAGTTTGTGCCTCAAGAGTTCTGGATCCGCTACTGGATGCAGCTATATTCTCGTGTCTTCCCTGTCATGTATCGGCCATCTTTCCTCCTGATGTATGTTGTTGATATACATGATAATATGTCTAGCACATGTGTAATGCTTCCTGAGCCTCCAAAGACAAACCAGCTCCATACTGTTTTAATTTTCATTTATTGTTCCACCCGAAACACGAGAAATAAATGCAAATTAAACTAAAGTAAATATAATAACTTAAGTTTATATTCCCCAGATATATGGCACACTAAGAAAATGGTACATTAAAAAATTTGTCCAGAAATGGCAGGTTTGTACTAAAAAAAAAAAAAAAAAAAAAAAATTAATTTTTCTATACTTGGTTTAAGAGGATACGAAGAGAGATTTCGTACACCTGAAAATTCCAACGCATCTGTATGGCTGAGAACAGCAAATGAAATGTTGAAGAAAATGTGGGTTATAAATTAATTCAAAATGATATATGCAAAAGATGACAGATTTTCACAAGGCCGTATAAAATATTAAAAAAATAATAATTCTGTAAAAAAAGTGCCCCAAACCTTGATGCCAAATAATTATTAAGAACCATTTAACCTCACTATTTATAGCGACAAAGTTGTGTATTGAATTTCCTTCTTTCAGATGTTACTAGGCTAAAAGAATACCTCACAGAAGGAAAATATTCATCTACTAAATTTGGCCGTAACTACTGTATTGAACTACCCTTGTCTGGTGTTTGTGTTGAATCCCAAGAACAAGTAGATATTAGACTAATAAATGGTGAAATATTTCACAACACACAGTAGTCAGTCAGATGCAAGATCAATGTATCGTGCAGCAAACTGCATATCAAGGACACTTTCATAAAATGTACCACAACACCATTTCGTTGTTGTATAGTCATAAAACTGAAAAACTACTACTTTCTAACCCCTGGTGATTTTTTCTTACAGTTTGATTTGAATCTTCCATAAAAATGACAGTAAAACACAATAGTATAGTTAATAAACGTAAATATACATTTTAGATTGATCAAAAGTTGTAGTTCAGTAAACGATGAAAACACCAACAGAAATCTTAAAGGTTTTATTGTAAATAAATATTTAAAAACTACAAAAATATGCTAAATAATGAAATTTATCGAATTTATTGTCCGACCGCTTGGTTCATTTATTACAGCCCCTGGCTGCTGAGTCAAGGGTCCCAGATTACAACTTGCGGGTGGGGGGGGGGCAAAGTATACATTGCCCCCTCCCCCATAAATGTTGGAAAGGGCGCCGAAAACAATAGTGAATGGCCACCCAAATGTTTTTATTTTATTTTTAAGGACATGTCTGTGAAAAGTAGGCCTGCTGGTTAAATATTGTTGTACATAACTTTGCTTCTAGATTCTGTAAAATGAAATTAAAATTTGTACAAGAATTTCAAATTCTTTACTTGAAAAAAATGGAATAAAAGGGAGACAGGTTTTTTTGTATAGATAGTTGTAAATAAACTAGGTTAGCTTTTCTTTCTTTTATCAATGACCTCCATCCGCATATGTACCTAGCGCCTACTTGTAACTCTGGTGTCAGAAGTGGGATGGAAGCAATTATTTAAAATACATAACATTTTTTAAAATATGTTAAAATTCCGTGCACATGGTTAGATATTTAAACAAACGTGTTAAGTTTTATTAGGTAGGAAACTTTAGGTTACAAGTTTATGTTTACAAGAAAAATAGCTGGTGAGTTAGAGGGTTTGCGAGCCCTAATAGAGGCACTGAGTAGTCAAATAGCAAGCCAAATAAGTGGTGTAAATACAAATATTGAGTGTGTTATTCAAAATATGGTTAGTGTTAATGAGAATGTAGACAAGAAGATAGAGGGAATTAGTAAGCTAGTGCATACAAAAATAGAATATGTGGACAAGAAAATTGAAAGTGTTTTTCAAATGGTGGACCTAAAAATTGACAATGTCAGTGAACTGGTGGACCATGGAATTGACAGTGTTAATGAAAATGTCGAAAATAAAATCGGAAGTGTGAAAGAATATCTGCAGAAAGAGGTGAGTGTCTTAGGGACGGAATTGGAGGAATTTCTATAGCGACAGGCAGGTGGTCAGCCATCAGCGTGACAGGATAGCAGCTCGACGAAGCCAGAGGCGAGATATCAGGGTAATGACGGAAGATAACCTGCGACGTCAAGATCGGTGGTAGGAGTATCACAGTACACGAATACAGCTGAGGTTGCCAGGCCTGGGGTTTGAAAGGGGGTTACAATCAAGCCTGCCCCTTATAAGGGCCAAATTCCATGGCATGAATATCAACACCAATATGAGATTGTTGCAACCCTAAATGGTTGGACAGAAGAGCAACGTGCCTACTACCTGGCAACAGTGTTGAGGGGCCCTGCACTCAGTATACTCCAATCGTTGCTTGAACGACATCGCCTGGAGTATTCTACGTTAGTCTCTGCCCTGGAGCTGCGCTTCGGGGACCGCTATTTACGACATGCCCACCATGCCCAACTTCGAAGCCGCAGCCAGTGACCTGGGGAGTCACTTCAGGAACTTTGGCAAGACATTGTGAGACTAGCCCATCTGTCACTTGAGGGGTGTCCAGAGGAGGCGCGAGATGTGCTTGCCATGGGGTTCTTTGTTGATGCCATTGCAGACTTGGAGGTGCGACAAGCAGTACGCCTGGCAGCACCTCGTACCATGCAAGATGCTCTACCCCTTGCACTGGAAGTCGAGTCAGCAAGGCAGGTGCCAACGAATGGACGTGTGGTGCGAGCAGCGAAAGTAACAAGTGAAGAAGAGGGGAACAGCATCGAGAATATCCTGTATAAAATTAAAACAGCAGTCAGTGTCGTTTCCAGCAGAGTTGGTGCTTCGGAGCACCGCCCTCGACCAGGAAAGCAGCCAGAGTGCTGGGAGTGTGGACGACCTGGACACCCGAGAGCCCAGTGCCGACAGTATCAACGAAGAAACCAGGACCAAAAGCCAGGTGAGACCAACCAATTAGTTAAAAATTCGGGAAACATGTAAACACCGGTCTTGAGGGGCGAAGGTCGGTGATAGCTGGAGGTAAGGCCCCACAATTCCTTCTGGTACATTTGGTGTAACATGAAGTTGATGCCTTGCTGGTAGAGGGCAGCTTGGATGATGTAACCTGTCAGAAGATTGTAGATACAGGGGTGACCATTACTATCGTCAGGCCAGAATTTTGGGCCTTTCCCCTAGCAATGACGAGATCAGAGTATTGGAGTGTGCATGTTAACCACTGTAACTGGTGAGACAAAACCAGTGAAGGGAATAATTGTGTGCAACTAAAATTGGGTGAACTCGAGTTAAAACATGAGGTCTACATAGCGGATATTGTGGATGCATGTTTACTGGGACTATTCTGCGCAAACTAGGAAGCTGCATTGACACTCGACTGGGGGTCTTGAAGGTAGGTGAAACAGAGTTGGTACTGATACCACGACCAGAATTATCGTCACCAGTCAGCTGCCCAGTAGTTTGTTGTCAGTCCACTGAGTTGCCAGCTTCTAGCGAAATTGTGATACCAGGGCGCTGTATAGGACAGTTTGTAAGGCGCCTAGGATTAATCGAGTCTATGAGAAAAGGGAGTAAATTCCCTGATGGAGTGCTTATAGCAAGGACTTTGGTTTTATCAAGATCACATAATTTCCCTTTTAGAATGATGAAGTTGACTGACAAGGCAATTCGTCTTGAGGAGGGAGCAACGACTGACTTGTGTAAGCAGGTTTCACAGATAAACACAACTGAGTCAAAGTTCTTAAGGGAGGACCTTGTGAAGCATACTCTGCCAGAACCACTTACAGAACTCCTGGAGAGGACAAAGGAAATCCTGGACTGGAGAAAAAAGAATGCTGTTGCAGAACTCTTAATGAAGAATCAGAATGATTTTTCATGTGCTTCACATGATTTTGGTAGGAAATCTGTGGCATGTCACCACATTGATACAGGAGACACCAGACCTATCAAGGAACCCCCCTAGACATTTGCCTCTTGCTTCACATGAGGTAGTTGATGATATTCTGAAGGGATTGAAGGATCTGGATGTGATAGAACCATCGAACAGCCCATGGTGATCTCCGGTTGTGTTGGTTAAGAAGAAAGATGGCTCAACAAGATTTTGTGTAGATTACCGGCAGCTGAATGACATGACCAGGAAAGATTCATACCCACTTCCTCGGATGGATGACACTCTGCATAGCCTGGCTGGATACCAATGGTTCTCAACCTTGGACATGAAAAGCGGTTACTGGCAATGGGAAGTGGTCCCGAAAGATAGAGAGAAGACTGCCTTTTCTGTACAAGGGAAAGGAACCTGGCAATTCAAGGTCATGCATTTGGACTATGCAATGCTCCAGCAATATTTCAACAACTTATGGAAAGAGTACTACCTTTGGATATTTGTCAGGTTTATTTAGATGAAATTGTGGTTACAGGGAAGACATTCGATGAACCCCTGACATGTCTCGATTCAGTGCTTCAGAGAATAACAGCAGCAAATTTGTAGCTAGTTACCAAAAGTGTAATTTGTTGCAAAGGAAAGTGAAATTTCTGGGACATGTAGTGTCGGCTGAAGGAATTGAAACAGATCCAGAGAAGACGAAAGCAATTAGAGATTGGCCATGTCCAACTAATCGGACTCAAGTAAGAAGTTTCCTTGGGCTGTGTGCTTACTATCGGCGTTTTGTGCATGGGTTCGCCACAATAGCAAAGCCATTACACAAGTTGACTGAGACTAAAAGAAAATTTTTCTGGACCCCCGATTGTGAATCCTCATTCAGAAAATTAAAGGAAATTTTGGTTTCACCTCCTGTCCTAGGTTATCATAGTATAGTAGTGATGGTGAGTTCATTTTAGACACAGATGCGAGCGATGTGGGGATTGGTGCTGTGTTGTCACAGATCCAGGATGGGAAAGAGAGGCTATTAGAGTATTTCAGCAAAGTGTTACATACGCCTGAAAGAAATTACTGTGTAATTCGCAGGGAGCTCTTGGCAATGGTCAAGTCTATTTCACATTTTCATCATTACTTATATGGAAGGCATTTTATTCTACGAACAGATCATGCATCATTACATTGGTTACTGAACTTCAAAATCCCAGAAGGACTGATAGCTAGGGGGATGCAGCAGCTCCAAGAGTATGATTTTGAAACACAGCACAGACCTGGTCGCTTGCTTATGCACTGTCCAGGAGGTCATGTGAGCCAATGTGCTTTCATTGTGATCGCCAAGAAGGGAAGACTGGGAAGACGCCAAATTCAGTGAACAAGAATCCAAGAGTTCACAACTGGCAATGAACCTTCTCCCTGGAGTGATGAAAAGATTGGCGAAGATCAGAGAAAGGGCCCTGCTCTTAGGCCAATATTATAATGGAAGGGAAAAGGCCAGCACCCAGAGTGGGCCGAGTTATCTGATCAAAGTACTACTACTAAGGCATACTGGGCACAATGGGATTCTCTATCTCTGAGAAATGGTGTCCTGTACCGGAACTGGGAAAGTGCAGATGGCAAAGAAACATGCCTACAGCTGGTACTCCCAGAAATTAGAGTTCCAGAGGTGCTGAAGGAACTTCATAGTTCAGCAGCTGGAGGATAATTCAGAATTAATAAGACTTTCAACAAAGTTAGATTGCGATATCATTGGCTACATTGCAGGGATGAATTCGAGAGGTGGCGCCGGACGTGTGATATTTGTACAGCAAAGAAGGGACCAAGAACTAGAGGACGTGGTCATCTTCAGAAGTATATTGTTGGAGCCCCGTTCCAGAGATTAGCAGTAGATATTTTGGGTTCCTTGCCAGTGACTGAGAGGAAGAATCGGTACCTATTAGTGGTGCAAGATTACTTCACCAAGTGGCTTGAAGTCATATCAATATATAACCAAGATGCTAGTATAGTGGCCGATGTTTTAGGGAGCATGTGTTCTCAAGGTTTGGAGTGCCACTCGAACTTAACTCCGACCAGGGCCGCAACTTAGAAGCCAATTTATTCCAGGAAGTGACCAAAATTCTGGGAATGAAGAAGACACAGACTACTCCTTTGCATCCTCAGACGGATGGGATGGTCGAGCAGCTAAACCGTACCTTAGAACAGTATCTGTCCATTTTTGTAGCCGACAGTCAAAAGGATTGGGACTCCAAGGTGCCCCTGTTTCTCCTTGCATATCGATCAGCTGTCCATGAATCCACCAAGGTAACATCTTAGAAAATGCTGTTAGGGCGAGAGCTTCACCTTCTAAGTGATCTACTGTTTGGGAGGCCAGCAGAAGAAGAGCAGCCTGCTTCACCGATGGTGTATGCTGATGAACTGTGTCGCAAATTGGGCACAGTCCATGACTTTGCTCGGCAACATTTAAGAGTCAACAGCGACCGGATGAAACGAGGTATGATCGGAGGGGACCTGAAGAGACATTTCAAGAAGGGTAGCTGCTGTGGCTGTATAACACACAGCGACGGAAAGGACACTGTCCGAAACTACAGAAATGCTGGGAAGGCCCTACGGATTGTATTACCTTGAGTGATACCGCAATAACCACCTGCATGCCGCGAACATCGGAGAGCAGGGTAATCTGAGATAGCAGCGGCCATAACAAAGAGGTAACGAAGAAGATATCATGATCTAGAGTGTTCCTGCTCATACTCTATATTGCGGGGTGGTGCTTGGGTGATCGACACTATTCCAGGAGGTTTGGGATTAAAGACTTGCGGAGAGAATTCGAGACTTTATAGAGTGAGTATAGAAAAGAGTACTGCGGCAGAGGTAAGAGAGTTTTTGTCTGGCAGGTGCCTGATGCGAGTTCAAGTGGTAGTGACGAGTGGCAAGAAGTATTAGGTTGCGACAAGTGTTTGAGGGTGTCTGGCGAGTTGGATCGCGGCAAGTGGTGGGAAGAAGGTGTTTCTGGGACATATATGTTCATCGGTGTTCGTTCATTGCGTCCACCATTGTGAGTGATTAGAAAGACTTTCCATGTACAGAGAACTTTAATAGATTTATTATTTAGATTTTATAACCTGTACGTAAATAGTAGGAATTTGTTTTGTTTGACATCTATTGTGATTATTCATTATAGACATAGGTTTTTTGTATAGATAGTTGTAAATAAACTGGGTTAGCTTTATTAATTTTCTTTCTTTTATTAAAGACCTCCATCCCCAAATGTACCTATCCCCAACTTGTAACAATACTATGTCACAAAAACACATTTTTCAGGAGAGCAGTTTGAAGAGAGTGATTCATTAATGAATTAAGCTCTTAAAATCTTGAAATATTGTTCTTTGATACAACACGGATTTTGTGTTTTATGCCACTAGAAAGTACTTAAAACTGTTGTAATGTTTATGGTACAAAGTGCATTTTCAGAAGAAGTGGACATTGTGTCTTATGCCTCCGAGGTACAGATATAGAGATTTATATTACATACTGTGTGTGTAAATTGGACTGGAAAAGCCTCCAGTTCAAACTGATGGTTTTAGCTCTGAATTAGATACGACACACTCTTACTGACTGCGACCACAATAAAACTTATATATTCGTATAGAAGACTATGTTAAAACCTACTGAGTCAGTAAACAATGTGTAGTAGTTGTAACAGTCTGTCAGATATGCATGTGTGGTGAGACAGGTGAAGAAGTACAGTGAAGACATTTTGGTCAGCACTTAGTTGTAGGTCTTTAGTGCTGGTGAGGGTGTCATGAGGTGAGCATGGAACAGCGCCAGAATGAGAGGGGCGGGGGCAGCAGGACATCTCCCAGAAAACCGACCGACCAACGGCATTTTCCGGCACGATGGCCACAAGCGAAAATGCGGGGACCTACCCCGCCGGGAATCAAACGCAGATCACCTTGATGGGAGGCGAGGTAAGAGATATATAGTAGTATGTGTGTGTGTGTGTGTGCAGGTCGGCAGTGGACGCAGGGAGACCTGGAGGAAGCGGCAGAGCTGGAGGCAGAGAATGGCGACAATGAACCATTCAGGGCGCGTGCTTCTACTGATGGTCACCTGCTGTCACGTCCTCGTCGATGGAGGTACCCGCCCCCCGAGCACAGCGCCCCACTCCTCGGCGCCCGCGCTGACCGCCGCATGAGCATCTCCATGCGTGGCAGCAATGCCAGCTACTAGCTGTCTGCATCTGTTCAGCTGTGGCAACCTCGTCAGCACAGTGGTCTGCCAGACAACGCCAGCCACTGTACCTTCCATGCGAGGCAGCAATGCCAGCTACTAGCTGTCTGCATCTGTACAGCTGTGTCTGCATATGTCCAGCTGTGGCAACCTCGCCTGCACTGTGGTCTGCCAGACAACGCCAGCCACTGTA
>PNEQ01031170.1:0-13370 GCA_003012365.1 Medauroidea extradentata
TATTCTGTAACAAAACATGGCGCCGTGACTGTCTTTCAAAAGTCTTGTGACTGTCTTTGGATAATGATCGAGTTATAGGCTGTTGTTACGAGACAAAGTTCATGAAAATAGCCATCGTATTTAAGTTGTGCACAGCAACCATCCTCGTTGGAGAACAGATCTGATTGAAATATTGTTTAGAAGGAGACAGAAATTAATTATTTCCTGTAAATAATGCAATACTTTTCGTGAATTATAAGTCAGTGTATAATTACTTTTTCTGCCGACGCAAACGACAAATTCAATACAGTACGTATAGTGCTATTTCTTGGTCGGAGATACTCTTGTAAGCGCGGCAGACTATCTCTCTACGAGAGACGAGTTGATTTATGACTTTTAAAATTGGAATTCTAAAGAGGAACAGATAGAATTTAAATCATTTAAAAACTCAACTTGAGTAATTTTTGTAAATATGGGTATTAGAGAACACGATATAAAGAAAGTTACAAGTGACTATCTTAATCGCTGTCGCTCACGAAAGACAGTCACAGGTGACGACCTTTACCAGTGGTGAAGTTAGAGAATCGACCGCTTGTTCGCTTGTCAAATTCAACCTAAGCCCACTTTCGCTTTGAAAATTTCAGGACACTATTATCTTCTAATGCTTCGTGAGCGCCTGGCACCCGAGAACATGCACAGTCCGTCAATGAGCCCTGCCTGCCTTCTCGTGGTGCGTGCAGGAAATTGCCGAAAACCTCTTCTCTGCCTCCTGCTGCATCATGAGCGCCTGATACACGGAAACATGAACAGGCTGTCGAGGAACCCTGCCTGCCTGCATCTTCGTGGAGGGAGCAGGAGAGGGAGAGGGAGAGAGGGAGAGAGAGACAGAGAGAAAGCCTCTTTCGTTGCCTCCAACGTTTTCATTAGCGCCTGGTAGCTCGGTTCTTGACACCAATCGTATAAGCGGAATTTGAAGCGAAATAATAAAGAAAAATTTCCATATATAATTTTCTTTACCAGTAATGCAACCTTGAAGATATAATAATTCGTGGTAGCCAATGGCAGGATTGATACATAAGGCGCCAATAGAAACGAGTAGGGGCGACAATAGGCGGTGCGAACGGTTTGTGGAGAGGGTAGGAAGAAGTGTAGGGGAAGTATTCGTAGACCAGACGAATTCGTAGACCAGACCATTCCCCGAATCTGCATTACATATTCGCGGAACGTACGGCGTACAGCCAAACGAATGCTTCTCCGTTTCTGTTTTACGAAACAGGGCCCGGATTAAATATCACCACTTGCAATTTGCACCGACGCAGTTATACGCAAATGCAGGGCAAGTTAAACGGTTCTTCTATTGCATGTATGTAAGTGTTTAATTCCAATGCAAAGCAACCAGATGCAGCGCAGGTGCAAATGTTGCGTTGCGCCCATAAAAAGCGATATTTAATCGGCCCCCGGGTTGGTAGTTTTTCTAGATAGAACAGCCTAAAAAGCCGTTACTAGACATTTTTAAATGCCACATAAACATGTTTCTCATAGGCGTGCCATGCTTTTAGTAACTTAGTTATAAGTTAGTATGAAGCTGAGTATATTAGCAAGGAAAGGAATATTTCGTGAGTTCAATGACCCGCATGCTAGAATCCATTGTCCTATGCATACTTAAACCCCGTCTATTAGTAGACTGTATGTTGTTGCACTGAGTAGCAGCTAGTGGACAAATGAATCGGTCGTTTGAGAAACCCCACATCTCACATTTTTCACAATGCAGGTTTATGCACATTTACTCTTAAAACTGTGAATTTAAACCGTTCAGGATAGAAGTAAAACGTGCACCAATTCTTTTTAAAGGAATATACGTTATTTAGAAGGTTTATATAAGTAAGTATACATTTTCAGTAATAAATTATTGAACAGCAATTTCTTGAAAGTGACATGAGGAGTTTCTCAAATGACTGATTTAAATGGTCAATGCTTGAGTATACACAGGGCCGTGGATTCGAACATGCAAGTCGTTGAACTAGCAAAATATTCGCTTTCCTAGATATTGAGAATAAGTTTAATAGTTACGCGTAACACAGATCACGAATGGATTTTGTTTCTTGAACATACTCCATTGCGATATAGATGACTGTCAAATAAAACAAATGATTGTAGGGAAAAATAACAATAAATAAGCATAGTATGCTTTAGTCAACAGGATACGTATACAACATAAAATTTCATAAATGGAATCGGGTCAAATAAAAACAAGGACAAGCATATAAGAAAACAAGTATATAATTAAAAATCAAATGAACAACCCAAGTCACCGTCGAGGCAGATAAGCGAAGTTTGAGATTTTCTTTGGCAAAGGGATAAACAGAAAAAATATATTACCATTTTTAACACGCTTTTATTAGCTTCAGTTGTATCTATGTATGTATGTAACTGAATCTTTAAACATAACTTCCACCTATTTAGAGGCGTCCGAATAAATTTAAAATTTGCAAACTTATCAAGTACCGATGACAATACCATAATTGAAAAAAAATATCCTAGTATCCTGGCCAGGATCACCAGGATAAAACAAAATGTGCTTTCACGAAATTCTTGATAACTCTTCAGCCTGATGAGATATTTTTATTATTTTTACTTTAAATCATTGTCTAAGCAAACACATATTCCATACTTTTTCGATTTTTCGAAATTCGGAGATTAAGGGGGTGCAAAGCCATTTAATGAGTTTTCAAAAACTCCTCTGTTTCTCCTAAACCACTTATGATATCAAGGTGATTTTATCTTTAAAATGAAGCTTACGTAAATACCTAAAAAGTAATTTTCAGGATATTTCAAATTTTATCCTTGAAAGATGGTCAAAAAAATAAAACGTGTTAGCGTCTAATCATCCGTAACAACAAAACCATTTAAGATATTGAGATGGTATTTGCCTTAACACGAAGTTTACGTAAATAATTGAAAAGAAATTTAAGGATTTTTTCAAAATTCGTTCTCGAAAGCTGGCAAAAAAAAAACATTTTTCCAATTAATTATCCGTATCTTCCATACCAATTGAGATATTTTTTTTCTATAAGAATGAAGGTTATGTAAGTATCTAAATATTAAATTCAGGATTTTATGAGATTCGAAAATGAAGGATTTGAAAATCAGTAAAATGTTTCTGTCTCTCAAAACGTTAGAATTACCTTGGAGATATAATTCAAAAGTTATTTCTTTTTGCCATCTCATTAAAAGGCTTTTATTATTTTATCTTCGGGCAAAATTTCCACCTACTTGGAGACGTCCGTATTGATTTCGGTTCAGATGGTATACATGTAATTAAACCAATATCAATACAGTTCCCAGCAAAATATAGCTATGGTACAGCTGAAAGACGAATGTTGCCATTAATCCTGAGTTGGGCATCGAGTGTCCACAAAATGCAAGGCTGTACGGTTGAACATGCAGTCATTTATCTAGGATTTCGGCTGTTTGCTGCTGGACAAGCTTACGTGGCCCTTAGCCGTGTAAAGTCTCTCGATGGTATCCTAATAGAAGAACTTGATTGCTCAAAGTTAACAGAGAAAGTCCCATGTAATAATGATGCTTTAAATAAAATGGTTAGATTACGATATAAATCTCAGATAACATGATAAAATTTTCTTATTGTACCTCAATTAAGAATATGTTTCATATATGTTTTTGTGTTTTTTTATTTGATATAACTAAAAGTCTAGTGTCCTAGTTACCTACTATGGAATTTAACTTCGTTTAAAGACTGAAAATGCAAAAAAAAAATATATATTAATTGTTTCAACTTAAAATTTATATGGTTTAAGAAACAATTAAAAAATTGCTTTAACGATTAATCGAACTAAAAAGTCAAAAAACAATTAATAGTTTAAAATACTAAAATACACGCTTTAATAGAAAACCACACTAAATTTTATAAAATAATTTCATTAAGTTTTAAATAAGAATAGAGTAATTATCAAAAAATTAATTCTATCGTATAAAAGCGTGGGGGGCTTTTCTCATACATATGAAGTCATGATATTGTTCACAGCATTTTGATTGTGCCACATTTCCTCCCCTGGCGGCTCAACGGTATTGCGTACCATAATTTTCTGCAACACATCTTCCCAGTTTTGCTAGATAATGGACCACTAGCCGTCAGGTTCAACAAATGGTTTCTGCATGACTGTACCCCAGCCCACGACACACCTTCTGTTCGACATCTGTACATTTTTCCTGAACACCCGGAGTGCTGATCGTTATGGTCTGGCCCGCCTGGCCCATTCGTTCGACGGATCTCAACTGTTGAAAATATTTTACTGACAGAATATTACGTTGGACGTTGTGGTATGGCTGCCTGGTAATCCCGTGTGCCTCGATGTCAACTGTTGTAGATATTATATCCACAGAATATTGGTAAAAGTAGAGTCGTGAGAAAATAAAACCTAATTGAGAAACTAAAACGTTTCAATTAATTTGTTTTCATGTACCGGTATTGATGTTTTAGTTTCTCAATAAAATAAAATACCCTACAAACTAATACCGGACACGTCTATGCTAATTATACAAGCAAAAATGTGAACAGTAACCTAGCGGTATAGTGGGCTACTAATGCATGTTTCGGTATTATTTTTGCTTAATTATTACAATGTATTGTTTCAACATGCATTGTATAATATTTATATTACTGTACTGATATATTTCATTTTCTGCATTCAATGAAAACACTCCATCGAGAAAGTTTTTCCCAAAATTTCTATGTTGGCATTGTACATCTGAAAACCATCAAATGTAGTGTGCTGCTCACTGGTGGCCTAGTGAGTTATCACAATAAGAAATTCTCGCAAAAACGCTTAAACTGTCCGGTATTGGTATATAGTGTATTTGATAAAATTAAATTAAATGTTCATGTTTCATAATTGTTTTTTTTTTATTTCTCTCTATTGACACCAAAGATAAAATACACGAGACTCTAACCACAGTGTTGCAAAAAAAATAGAGGTAAGCTTTACCTTTGAGTTGCCAGGGTAATAAATGTGGTATATTTAAATCTTAATAGTAAATATGGGGTAGAGGGAGCGTGCGATAAACAGTTATATACTAGTCTGTGTATTCAACACGTGTCACATGACTACAGTGAAATATGCGCGAGAGATTTGAAATTTCACCAATACAAAAGACGAAATTTCTTAGTAATCACAAATAATGTTCGTTTTTACTTCAGAGAATGAGAATACACGCACATTCAGGGCAGTATGCCACAATTTCCACACAGTGTAATTGTGTGCTTATATCAAAATCACAAATGTAAACAATGCTCAGAACACATTTTTTTACCCATCTGATTTTCGTAAACAGTAAATATTGGCTATGTATTTACAATTAGGTTTTGAATCGACCGCATAGTGACGCTATACGAATTTGTAAGCATTCTAGAAGCCACACCACTAACTTCATCCAGCTCAGTTGCTTCTTTAAGTCGGAAAAACGTTTATAAATAATATGAAACACTCGAGGCATGTTAAAAACACACTTTTGTGACTTCATGCGCCCTCTACTGTTTATTACCTCTATTATTTAAACTGTTGTGAACAATATCATGACTTCACATGTATGAGAAAAGCACCCAACGCTTTTATACGATAGAATGAATTTTTTGATAATTACACTATTCTTATTTAAAACCTAATTTATAATTTTAGTATGGTTTTATATTAAAGCGTGTATTTTAGTTTTTTAAACTATTAATTATTATCATATTACGTTTTCTGTGGCATTCATCTATATCGCAATGGAGCATGTCCAAGAAACTAAATTCTGTGCACAGTTCTCTCGCGTGTGACACGCTACATCACTAGGAGAGAACTTCTTCTCAGCAAGCAGTGGACTGTGTGCTTGATGCTCGTGTTTACTGCAGGCAATCATTTCCACTGCAGAACTGCAGTATGTCACATAAACTGCACGTGAGATGCACAGTATTGCAGGCTCTGGATACAGCACCGACAAGCTTTCTTCTCTGCAACATCTCTACGATCGTTAATGATGATGGCGGCTGTGAACCGGTCATAAATTCAATAAATTTATGATCAGAAATCATTACTGTTAAGTGTGCTATAAATATCACGGAACGTATAATAAAAAAACCTCACTTACATGTCGAACAACAAAAACTTAATGTTTCTCCGAAGAAGCCCGAATTAGTATACCAACGTCAGAACATGCATAATGAATAGGGCCCGGTAATTTTCGCGAAAATATTTTTGCCCCACTTTGTTTCAGTGTCTTACGTGCACACCTGCAGCTCAACTTCATGGCTATTGACAGAGTGTTTTTGTGCAGAGTTGTTATTTATTAAACTGTGCCAATCAGTACACGGTTAACTGCTGCACATCACATCTGTGATTTGCGGGTTTAACCTCCACACACTGGGTGTTACGGCACCCAATAACTGACCACAAAGCCGAGATGCATGTGCGCACGTGAGGCACTGAAACAAAGTGCTGCAAAAATCTTTTCGCGAAAACTACCAGGCCCTAATAATGAATGAAAGAGAGAGATACAGACGTTTCAGAATTGCAGTGTTCATAATATAATTTTCGTTATTACATTTAAATTTTCAAACTACTAAACAAAATTATTTGTTTATAGTATGTGTTAGTATAGCTGCACAGTTTCATTTCGGTGTTATTTGATTGCAACATGTATTTTTTGTTGAGTAAGTTGTCCGTCGGAGGAAGAACTTTGGCCATCTTCGGTTAAGGCTCAGTTTTCCCAATCTTAGTTACGACGGTCTGATAAATTTCAATGAATAATGTATGCAAGATGGCAATTACACTTGACGTATTGGTGATGAACGATTTTGCAGTGTACTGTATGTGTTAATGTATCCGTGCTGGATTAAACAAGAACACAAAATAATTTTGTTTTATCGTGAAATTTTGAGATATTGCACCTGTAGCCGAAAATTTAAGTTTATAAACAGTTACAGGATTGTAGAGGCAAACATATTACGTCTCATAGTAACCTACTCAATGCATTACCGACAATGATGTCTTCTTACTTCAGGCTTGAAATAGGCAAATCCAAGTGAATTAATCTTGTATGATTGGTTGGTCTACTCACTGTGTCTGAATTCAAATGAAAGTAGGCAACATTAGCGACTCGCGTATTGTTGTCAGGTAACGCTGCATAAAGCCAGTATTAAACACTTCTGACGAACACTTACATTACCAATGAATGACTAGATGATGGTTTATCGTGGGAAAACTTGACTGTTTTCTGGATTTCGCACGTTCAGTTATGAATAGATGACTGGCTTTCACTTATACACTCAAAAAAAATTTTTGTAAAATTTACAAGGATATGCTTTGTACTTTTACAAGTCCTTGTAAAAGTACAAAGAATATCCTTTTAAAATCATTAGTTTACGAAGATACAAAAGTAAACTTTGTATTACTACAAAGGAATTCCTTGTACCTATACCGACAGTTCCTTCACTGTAAATTGTTTTGTAAAATATAACAAGGCACTTCTTCGTAGTTGTACAAACTTTTGTAAATGTTGAAAATATTACTAGTAAAATTATTAGTTTGTTTTAAAAAAACATAGAAAAAAATGTGTAGCCTACAAAAATCGTAAGTTTGTCGAAAATTACTTATGCAGAGATCACAACCTCTGAAAAGTATTTTCTGGAATAAAGTGAATATTTATATTTATTGCGTGCTTTGAAAAGAAGAAATATTACTTAACTTTACATTGAATGTATACAAATAAATAAAGACCGTCTAACATGTAAGCCACGATGGTCTAGGGGTTAGATGCGTACTTTCTAAACGTGGGAAAAGTGGTTAGAAACTTAGCACCTCCCGAGATTTTTCAAAATAATCTCTTGTATACATCCTTTATTCAAAAGTTATTTGATAAATAAGTTCAGTGTTGTTTATGAAGTACAATGAACATTAAATTTTTTTCGTATTGAAAGTACAGCTACAAGGCTAGTCCTTGTAATTTTACAAACATATACTTGTATTTAATTACAAGGATAACCATTGTAGTTTTACAATGAATTTCTTTGGCAACTGGGTTTTCGAGGCTTACAAAATATTTTTCACTTATACGCGAAACTGTTACCCTATTTGACTGAACCTATTAGAAACCACAACTATTATAATATTTCATGCCTGTTATTTATATGCAAGCAGCTACGCTGTGTTAGACATATATCACACAATTATACATGTTGTATGGAACTCAGCGTTTTCAAGGGTATGTTGGTACATACCATCATCTCTATCAATGACCATGAAATATTTACAGGCTACTTACCACTCACAAATAAGCGGTATTTGCAGACCAGCGTGTCAGAGCCTGTAACGTCAAATAATGTGCAAATATTAATAGTTCTCGACAACTCCTGTCATATCTGTAGAGATGATGGTGTATCGCGAAAATGTTTTGTGCCAACATACCCTTGAAACAGCTGTAGTTTCTTGCAACATATGTGATTGGCTGACGTACGTCTGCCACAACAGAGCTGTCTGTTGATCAATAACAAGCACAAATATTACAATTTCGGGATTCTTATTGGCTTAGTCAAATAGGGCAACGGCTCCAAGTGAAAGTGAAAACCAGTAATGTTTTTGTAAGCTGAACGTGCGTTGAAACCCAGCAAACAGTCAAGTTTTCCCGTGATAAACCATCTTCTCTACCTATCTGTAGAGTTAATGATTTTTGGTGAAAAGAAATATGTGACTTTTTGTTTCAATACCTCACGTTCACATCTGCAGCTCTGGTACGTAGTTATTGGCAACATTGCATTCGTGTAGAGGCGTCACTCATTTGACTGTGCCAATGAGAATAACGTCACTGTTACACCACCCGTCTGTGATTTGCGGGTAGATCACAAATATGTTTAGAGTTATAAACAGCCAATCACTGACCATGAAGCAGAGCTGCAGATGTGCGCGCGAGGCACTGGAACAAAATGTTGCATAATACATTTAACCAAAAATCAATGCCTGTACCTATCTGGCAACAATTTATGAGTAGCCACTGCTTATAATTGAGGACACACGACTTTCCCGAAAGGATTTTTATACCAGCTCGTTTCAATCGTCAACGTCTACAGCTCTGCTTAGCGGTCTTTGACAGGGTGTTTTTACACTCTAAGTGTCTTGGTGTATTTTAACTGCGAATCACAGACTTGTTATGTCGCAGTTAAACTTGCTCTGAGTGGCACAGTCAAATAAGAAAATTATCTGCATAAAGACACTCTGCCGATAACCCCGAAACAGAGCTGCAGGGGTAAGATGTGCACACAAGGCATTGAAGTAAAGTGGTACAAATATTTTTTCGTGAAAATAAGGTGTCCCTAAGTATCAATAACTGTTAGTTCTTGCACCTTCACTGAATAGACAAACTTTTAATTCGCAGTAGGCGAAGTCAATATTTTCCTGCGGGTAGTTCCAGAAATAGTACTATTGATAACTGTCTGGCATAAGAAATGTATGAAACTAAACCCTGTGCCTTGTTGAAGACCAAAACATCAGTAATATAAATAATTATACCAGGCTAAGTGGAAAAATTGTAAGTATCCAAAATTATGGTTATTGATCCCTTTTATCATCGACATTTTTTTACATTGATTGTATCCGTGTGGAAATGCCGTTAGGTGAAGGAATGGATTCACATAATTCAGTTTCAGCTGTCCCAATGTTTCATGTAAGTATGTCTTATGTCTTTAAGATTAGATGCTGCTCCAGTTGTACCCTTCTTCTGAAATAAGTTGTTTCATCATATAGTATTTCCAATTATTAAAATTTCCTAAGTTCTGTACCTGATTATCTTTCGAATAATTGTGATATGGAGGAATGATTGATAACACGTTTCTCGTATTTTCACCCCTAAAAAATTAACTTACGAAAAATGTGACATAGCCCTTTAGACATTTTTGTAAGAGACATTGAATGAATTTAAAAATATTACTTATTTTTTGCTACGTGCTGTGGTGAACCCAATACCAAAAAGGATTTATTATTAATTTTGCTGTTTGGCCGTCACTTTGATATGACATTTATTCAGTCAGCAATTCTTAACTGTTATGAAGATAATTTAGTACATTTCCTTGAACTTACTAATACAAGATACAATTCCGTTAATCATAGTTACACAGACTAACTTAAAACTGTTAAAAAAATATGGTTGGCTATATGCAAGGCAACCCTAAGAGTCTAGTAATAGCCTATTTAAGTCCATAAATATAATAATGTGCCTTACAGATGAGCACTGCATTTATCAACCTTTACATAAGGTTTAAACCACTTTTATTTATCTTTCCGTATTGCACATCTCTGGTTGAGTTTTCTACAATAGTTTCACATAGTAACTAACAAAGCCGGATATTAAAATTAATACTTTCGTTATTCTCAAAATTTGGTACAAACACATTACAAAATGTGTTTTGCTAAGTAAATCAGTTAGCTTTTAACAGGATCGAAGATTGATTATGACTGAAAACAATCATTAACTCTCTGAAAAAAGGCATTTCTACTAAATGTGGACTGATATAAGAGATAAAAAATACCGGCAAATATGAATTCGCCTACTTTACGCTGAGGGGAAAATATTCTCAAACAACATTACAATTCGCATTATAACATAACACAACAATTTGCTTCAATGTAGCAAAATTATTAAGTTAATTCTCCGAAATAATAGATTATTTTTAAAGGTTGTTTCTGCTTGGAATTTATGAGACGACATCGACCCTGATTGTTTACTTAAAGAATAAATGTTTCTTGATTTACTGCAGAATGACAAACTCGAGATAGTTGTTTTAAACACAGCTTACGCGCCGACTACAGGGGTAATTATTTGATCAGTAAACAAATTCATTTTAAGAGTGTCTTAGTATTTCCGTAATTTAAATATTTAAATGTATTTTTGTGTACTGAAAGTTACTAAATTTATTATATACAGATAGAGAGATGTTGATTATGAGATAGTTTTGATGTTAAACC
Organism: Medauroidea extradentata; assembly: GCA_003012365.1. NCBI lineage: Eukaryota > Metazoa > Arthropoda > Insecta > Phasmatodea > Phasmatidae > Medauroidea > Medauroidea extradentata. The sequence continues at coordinate 10,992 of PNEQ01031170.1, forward strand.
ACAAAATTGTTTCAATTTAACTTTAATTTCATCATTCGACTTCTACCCTATGTAATCTGTGAGCACCTCAAACTGTTTATACAATTCGGCAACTCTGGAAAATAGAATTCATATAGTGTTGCTAGGATAAGGGTATCAATTTTGTTCCCCAAATGACATTAAAAAATATATACTTAAATTGCTCAAAAATTCGGGTTTTAAAATTAAAATTTGAAAACAATAATATAGTTAAAAGTTTTACGCCTCACCTCAAAATTGCTGATTTCCTTAAAAAGTATTCAAAATTTTATTTTATTGTTAGCAAAAATAATTTAATACGAAAACAATAACTATTTTAAAATATTGAAAAAAATAATCAACAAATATTAAAAAATTGTTTACAGTTTTTCATTTCGTTATTAACATTTTTTTATAAATGGTGACAAATGTTAACAATAATGACAACAACAATAAAACTACTGGAACCAACAACTCTACGTATAAAAGAGAACACTGGTAGACTGATTGATTGAATGAATGAATGAATGAATGAATGAATGAACGAATGACATCAAACTGCTGCCTAAACCGCTGGACCTAAAAATGTGAAATTTTTCGTTTACGTTCCCTTTAGGTCGTAGGCGAACACTCAGAAGGGAATTTTCGAAATTCATCCCCTAAGGGAGTGAAAAGGGATGAAATGATTTTTATAAAATTCGTCTACATAGCTCGGAGACGACGGCCTATCGTCGTGACTTTTTAATGCAATGAGTCAATAAGAGAAAAGTATATTATCCAATTAAGGGATTTTTCAAAATTCAACCCTTAATGTGGTGAAAAAAAAACGAAATGTGTTTTCGATTAATTTTCAATATTTATCCAACCCTTCGTGATACACAGTTGATTTCTGCTTCAGAATGATGCTGACGTAACCACCCAAAAAATTGTTTTCTGATTTTTCGAAATTTGACTTGCAAGGAGTAAAAATGGGGGAAGAATGTTTTTTATTAATCGTCTGTACAGCTCAAAACCAATGGGCTTTTTGGTAATTTTTTCTTCTATTAGAAACGTAAACAAGACGTTTAGAAAATGTATAATAAAGGCAGTGAAATATCGTGAAATGTGTATTCGATTATTCTTCCATATTTATCTAACCATATGGGTGCGATTGGTGGGGATTGTGGTGCGCCCAGATGTGGCTGTTCCTTTCGCTACTGCACTCAATTCAACCATTCAAAGCGGCAATTAGCATGACTCAGAAAGTCGTTGTATTGCCTACCTCTGCAAGGTTACACAGAGCCTTCGTATTTTGATTCGCATTTTCTCGTAAACGGTTTACCGGAGTGAATTAGCACAAGAGCTACTTTCCCCTTCATTTTGCGCGATAAGAAATAATATGCATAGAATATTTTATTACCGCTTAGTATTTAAAAGTTAATTTCACAAATATATTGAATAACCCCTACATAAGCATTGCAGGGGAACGTTGCGTCAACCACATTTTCACAGATTCATTTGCTCCGAGTCTTATAACTCTATGTACATTTGGTGGTTCCATCTCTTGTACTTACTAGTATTTTTCAAAATTTTTATTGCAAATTTTGCTTTCAACGTCGTGTAGCTCCGGTAATATTCACCACATAATAATGTTGGTCAACGTAACCCCACCTTATTATAAATTAACAATCCCGTCCCGGAGTTTGGCTCATGAATTTTGGTTCACGTTTTATATATATATATATATATATATATATATATATATATATATATATATATATATATATATACATATAGTAGGATGAGTCAGGACGGAGTGTGTTAATTTTGTGTGGTGAGGGTTCACAAAAACCATGTCGAATATGTGGTTTCGATTTGACCCTAAAGTGAAAATTGTGGGAGGAATGCTACCCTGAAAATAGGTTTTTTTAAATTACAAATTAATTAATATCGCAAAAACTACGACAAATTAAACAATGGTATTCTGAGCACTGTATCAAAAATGACTGTTCTTCATTCTCAGACATTAATTTTTTTAATATCGCCGGCCCATCATTGTTCAAATTGGGTACAATGACTTGTTTTGGCTTGTAACTCTGGGACACGTCACTGTGATTCATGTTGTAGTACAGAACATTGACCAGGTGCACAAGTGTAATAAAAAGGTAGTAGGGGCTAGAGTAAACCATTTTCTAGAAAATATCACGTATAGAACCGATATCATGGACATACGCCATTGCTTGCGAATGTTGCCGTCTTGCAGAAAACATCCACAATAAAACGAAAAAACAAACCAACAAAGAAAAGTCGAGCGTTAGCTGTTGTCAACAAACAAATAACATACATACAGTCCTAGAGAGGGACATAGTCGTAACCACAAAGTGGAACAAATAAAAACAAACA
>PNEQ01031172.1:0-13371 GCA_003012365.1 Medauroidea extradentata
GGCAGATAAAAATCAATAACTTTGGGTTTGAACTGTTGAAATATGTACATTATGTGTGACAAAATTTCAAATTTTTTCAAAATGGGTCAGCAACCAAAATAATTGAAATTGGGTGATTTTCCATGGAATGACCCATTTGTAAATGATTTTCCAGCTTGTCTACGTAATGCTAATGCTACTATGTTTGCTGATAATACTTCTGTAATTGTTATGGAAAAAACAAACAACAACTCCATACCACTGTATCTTCTACACTACTATTACAAATGGCAAATTGGTTTCAAAATAACACTCTAACTCTTAATATATCTAAATCATCACTTATGACTTTCTCTTATAGAGCATTACCTCACATATTCAGCTTCCTGTCAACTAAACGACACTTTACAAACTGTTACAAACACAAAGCTTCTTGAGCTAACAATTGACAATATGTTCTCATGGAAATCGCACACGGCCCAATTATGTAACAAGTTGAGTTCCTTATGTTTTGTTTATCATTCTATTTAAAAAAAAAACCTGTTCACTAAAAACTGTAAAAGCATTATATTTTGCAAACATCCAATCACTATTACAGTACGGTATAATATTCTGGGGAATTTCACCAGGATGGAAAATGGTATTCAAGATCCAAAAAAAAAAAAAATATTTGTCTCATAGCTTCCATAAAAATACCAACTTCCTGCAGGTCTTACTTTAAAAAGCTAAAAATTCTCACTCTGCCTAATATATCCATACATAATGTTATACTCTTCGGGTTAACAGAAATAAAGTATATAAAAAATACAGATATTCACTCCCATAACACCAGGCAGAGACAGGATACTGTATTCATATCTCATCGTACCGCACCAGTAAATACGCTCAGTGTCCTTACAATTCTGCAAAATATTTATAAATAAGCTGCCAAAATCACTTCAGATTTTATACAATTCTAACAGGCATGCTCTTTTCAAAACTAAACTTAACAACTACTAAATTGAAAAAGCGTTTTACAGTATTGACGAATATTTTTTGCCATAGTTTAGAATTTTTAGAAATGATTTGATCAACCATTGTTACATCCACCCAATTATTGAGAATAAAATTCTGAAGCCTCTGCACGCTCATCCCAGACCATATAACATTTTATTTATTTATTTATTTATTTTTTTCAAAACTAGTCCAAAAATATTTAGGCATCGTTTAGAATATTCTGAAAAGTATTTGTTTTCAAAACTTTCTAAACATAACTCCTAAACTTTTAAACATACAAACTAACATCCATTATGAGGCGTTTATAATGTGTAGAAACTTTTTAATGTATTATTATGAATATTTTGACAAGTGTAACTGCTAGAAAATAATTTCTTACACATTCTAAACATGATTTCTACACTTTCAAAAAACATATTTGTTAGATGTTTCGAAAGAGTAGGAACTTTTACATGTACTACCATTAAGAATGTTTCGACAACCATAATTTTAATCAGAAATTATTTTCTAAACAGTCTAAACATACTTTTTATACTCTCCAAACAAAGCCATTAGAATTTTTTGCCATTGTTTAGAATGTTCAGAAAAGTATTTGTAATAAAACTAATTTTAAAAAAAATTCAAACGTCATTACTGGACTTTCTAAACAATCTAACTTACATTAATTATGTATGTACGAAAGACAGAAGCACAAGTACTTATGTTTTGGCACTTGACAGATACACACACAAATATCGGACGACACATAATCACGGAAGCATGTATCGCAACGTTTCGCTGCTTAGAGCAGCTTCTTTAGGCGAAGAGACATCGCCCGAGGAAGCTGCTCTAAGCACTTCTGCGATTATGTGTTGTCCTATATTTTTGGTATGTATCTGTCAAGTACCAACATGTAAGTACTTGTGTTTCTGTCTTTTGTACATACTGATAACCCAGCGGCCTCTTCCTTTTAATTATATTACATTAATTAGGAGTTGTTAGAATGTTTAAATATGTTTAAATGTCTTGTTAAGAATGTTCCTACAAATGATAACCAGCAAAATGTTATGCACAGGAACATTATACAGGGTTCTAGTGAAACTATAAAAATTTCCAAAACATAATTTTATATAAAATTTAAAACTTAGGTGCATTATTTCGAAGGCAGTTTTATAAACTATAAACAGACCTGGAGCTGTGTTTCAATGTTTTTCCACGGAATAATCCTAGCCCAGGATATCATGCGAGGCACTACCATGGCCTGTATTTTGTACTGGACCTCTGCTCCCTGCAATGCTACCAACATCTCCCCTCCATACACCTCGGTCAGGAGTACACTATCTAGCTTCGCATAGAAGTACTGCAAAAAATAACCACACAACCAACTGTAATGTCACTATCACTGTGTATTAACTCCTTAACTGTGACATTCGACTATATAGTAGAATATACAAAATATTGCTTAACCGCGACATTCGACTAGTCGAACACCGAATTAAATAACTCTGTAATCACAATGTACAAGGTTTTCTTGCTTAAAATTAACCAAAAATAAACTACGGTATTTACAAAAAAAAAAACAGATTGTTTAGCAATTTTTTTACACTTTCTTGGCATAATTAAAATTTTTTATCCCCCAGTGAAAGAGTTAACATTTGGGTACTCTAAGACTGCCACATATGGGACCATATTCCCCATGAGTTTCAGTACTAATTTGGAGACTTACTGCATTCCTTACTGGTCTTTGCAGCCAGTGGCGAAACCAGGGAGGAGGAGAAGGTTAACAGTCCTAACCTTCCCGCTGCACCCTACCCAGTTAAAGACAAAAAAAAATGTCATAAAAATTTAACATACCTGTATTTCAAACAGTAGAATACTCAATGTTTCAGTATTTGTTATAAAGCTTCTAAAATAGCATTATTTTGCACCTTGATATATAAAGTTTCTCCTGGATCCCTTGTTTTAAAGGGGAGACCTGTGTCCATCTATGATATTCTAAGGTTAACCCTCTCTTCCCCCCCCAAACCCCAGGCCAATCACAAATCCTGGCTACGCCACTGTATGATATTCTAAGGTTAACCCCCTCTTCCCCCCCAAACCCCAGGCCAATCACAAATCCTGGCTACGCCACTGTATGTAGCACACAGCACGTGTTTTCTTACAAGCTACTTGTAGAGCACATAACGCCAGCAACCATGACTAAAATTTAGGTTAAGTCAGCCCCACATTATACTTTTCAGCAAGTGGGCTTTGTGTCTCGTCGACAGCGAGGTCAATACAGACAGTGACACAATTTAGTACAATGACAGCTGGGAGAGGAGTTGACAATGGCCTTTGTTAAGGAACCATATCAGCATTCGCCTGGAGTAATTTCGGGAAATCATGGAAAAATGAAACCATGATGGCCAGAGCCAGGATCAAACTCGGGTCCTCTCCGAACCCAATGTATGACAATTGCGCCGCCTTGCTTGGTTCCTTTCAGCAAAGCAATTATTTTACAATGTTCTGTATTGAACAGGTTGCTGAGATTACACAATATTGTATGCTTTCATTTACCTTAGTGCTAGGCAGTATCTCACAAGCTATGTCGAAGATGTTTGTATATTGTAAACCTTGTGACCATAAGCAGTTAAACAATGAAAATATTTGTAACCTTTTAATCATGTACATTGTCACATGATATAGGTTCTGTTTCTTATAGGCTCAGACAGAAAAGCGGTAAAGAAAGAGCCTGACATGAACTAAGACACTGGTATAATGTATCAGCACCTTGAGACAATGTCCAGGCTGCATCATTCTTGCAGCTTCTGCTTGGGCTGCCTTCATCCTTCTGTCCTGCAGCTGCTTCTCTCTCTTCTCTATTCTCTCTCGCTGCTTCTGGCGTCTCACCTCCTCCTTCCTTTGTTTCTCCTCCTCCCTCCGCCGCCTCTCCTCGTCACTGCACTGCCTCCTCCCGGCCTGCATACAGACACACAGACCTTCAAACATCTGAACGTTCATGCTCTACACTCAAACTCAACAATACACAGTCAAATTTGTAACTGGCCACATTCAGGGGGAAAAATTGTCAAGGCCATGCTCGGATGTCTACTGTTATGTCATATTATTTTTTAACACTAAATAAGAGTAGATATACCTAAAAAAAAGTCTGTTTGGCAGTTTTATTAAATGGTTTTCACCACCCTGGCTAATTTTTACAAAACCATAAATGCTATGGTTTCAGCCAACTATGCAGTTTAAAAAAAATTGGTTAGCTGACTTAATCGAAACTGTATAATTTCTTAACTTTAAAAAATTAGCTATCATGGCAAAACACAGTAGAAACAACAGCAGGTTCTTATCCATGCTGTTTTTGGGAGTTTAAATTTAAAAATCCTGAAAAGGAGACGTAATCGCAAAACGGTTACGTAGAAATGTTGGAAATTGTTTGTATGCTGTAGTTGTACCCTAAATTTTCAAAACATAAGTTGTTATAATTTTGGCTAGTTATAGATTTAATTAAATTTTCTTAGGTCAATAAAAACCTATATTTTGAAAAGAATAGGCTACGTAGTACAAACGATTTACAACATTTCGATTTATGTTTTGGTTTGGCAATATCTGTTCCCTTTCAGGATTTTAAAAAATAAAACTTACTAAAATAGCATAAATAGGGAACAGTGACCTTAAAACTGAACAAGAAATTTACAATCAATGAACAATTACTATAACAGCAGATACATAATTATGTATAATAGAGAATAGCTGATCTGATCACTTTTATATTTAAACCTGCTTTGGAGTAGCTCTAAAATATTTTAGTTAAAAAAAGTTTAGATTTGAGGGGGGGGCGAAATTGCTTTGTTGCACATTTAATGGTCACTTTGTGCTGTTTCGCTTCGTGCGAATTGTACAGCTGTCAGCACTCATCTAAAAATATTATACCATCATCTTCAACTATCAAAGTTCGAGCCAATAAACACTGACACTGGCCATCCTACACCCCCCTCCCTTTCTGCCCAAAACCATCCCGACCAGTCAAATGTTTCTGCGAGCAACAATCACCAGTTCTTGTTTTGACAGGCTTTGTGAACAACCTATTCACACATAGTTTTTCACACCAGTTTTGTACCACAGTTATGTACAATTGAGCCTCACTGATACATACCCTGTTAAAGCCACGGGTTCATTTATGGCATTTTAGTAAGTTTAATTTTTTTAATCCTGGAAAAGAGCAGATATCGCAAAACAATTACATAGAAATGCTGGAAACTGTTTGTACTATGTAGCTTAATGTTTTCAAAATGCAAGTTTTATTAATTTTTGGTAAATTATTGACTTAAAGACAAGTTAAGTCACTATCCTGCCAAAACTATAGAAATGTATGTTTTGAAAAAAATAAGACTACATAGTACAAACAATTTCCAACATTTCTAGTTATATTTTTGCGATATTTGCTCCCTTTCAGGACTTAAAAAAATTAAGCTCGTAAAAACAGCATAAATAGGAATCCATTACATTAATACAAAGTGGTTTTCTTCCCCCTTGGAATGAGATGAGAAATTAAATATGAACTACAATACTCAATAAAAAGTCCCCCTACACATAAAAATAAGAAATATCAAGTTCAGTTGCTCAAAGAAGGAATGATGTTGATATGAAAGTTGCTATTTTTCGACTAAACATCATGAAAATATATTTGCAGAAGTTTTAGCGATTTTATGACCAACTGTAAAAATAAACATCATTATTACAAACTGTAAAAACTCAAAACCCTTCAGGTATGTGTTAAAGATGGTTCCACTGTATTTCAGTATCTGAAAATTTACTTTGGGCACATCATACGTTACGTAGCGTAGTGTTGAGTGTGTTTGGTAGGGAAGTCGCATATGCCTTTTCAAGGGTATCAATTAAGAACATGTCTGCACACTGAAATTAATAAATAATCTGATTTCCAGCTAAAAGCAAATGAATCTGCAATTCATGCATGCTGTAATTCAGGTGTCACACTTGTGTTGACTATTTATTTCTGTACCGTAGATCAGAGACAACAATAACAAGTGGTCGCGGATGTCCTTCCTGGATATCACTATTTCAATAAGAATGGCGGGAAGTAGGCCGCTAGGCTAACAAAGTAACATAACGGACAGAAGTACTACAAGTATCAACTGTAAGTACTTGTACTTCTGTCTGTTATATTACATTATTTCAATAAACAATTTTTGGAAGAATAAGAAGAAATAAACTTTGACCCAACGTTTTGAAAATAATATAAATAAATAAACAATGTCCCAATATTCTGGAAAGAAGAAATGCTTGTCAAGACAGACATAATGCAACAAGAAAATTACGCTCCAAGCTGAGTTCAGCCTCACTGCGTGTCAAAGGTCGTAGATGTATTTCTCGGGTACCAGAAAATTCAAATAAAATTGTCTGATTATAGGAAGAAAAAAAAAGGAAGTGAAAATGAACTTTGCACACAATGAAAATCACTATGCATGAAGCACTGACGTTTTATTTTGTTTTGAATAGAAGCTGAAAATGTCCTTCCAGGGTAAAATATTATTCAACAAATATTCAAATGTATAACTATTTTGGTAAGCAATATTTTGATTCTTCAGCAAAAACCAAGTGAAAGTGGACTTGAGGTGTGCCATATGTTGGCCGCACTGAAAGGTCGAATAAATTTGCCTCTCATATGTACAATAAAGGAATATGTCTGCGACTAAAACTGATTTTTATTTAACAATAAAAAATGTAATTATTTCTCCAGAGATGAATGAACGTTGATTTGATGAGAAAACCAGTACATTTTAACATAGAGGTTTGAAGAGAGATAAACATGGTTTGAAATTTTTCACATATCTACAATAATTCTCGTTACTCTATAGTGAGTGATTAATTAATAAGACACAGAAACCACACGTATAATTCCATTAACTTTTGTTGACATGGAGATACCAAATATTTTAGTTGGTAAATTTAGTGTATGAAAGTCTGCTATACCATTTTTGAACCCTGAGCCCTCGGTCTCTTCTTGGCGACAACATCCTCGGGTGACTGGCTGCTGCCGACACCACCATCTTCCTTGTAACTGAGAATGTTTTCCCTAAGCAGATTGTACCAAGTCAAAGTAATTGAAAACATTACAACACCACGCAACTTTATGAACACAGTTAACAATGTCTTATTCTTTCTTTCATTTATCACTCCTTAGAGCATGTACATGATACGGAATCCATCAGATAACACAAACAATTAATAAACACTGTTAATATATTAAACAAATACATAAAATAATACAAACAAATACAGCCCATATACAGACCTACAATATTTATTCAAACAGTTGTAGCAATCCAGTCTTCAATACAGAATTTATACGTACCGTACATACACATTAACAAATATATAAGCATTATTCTCATATCTGTGAAAAATACTAGACAATTTCTGTTAAATTATAAAAATTATGTGTATCTACCAAATCACATACCTGAATCTTGTTAAATTTCGGTAAGTCATTTTCTTATGTTACATTTTAAGGATAATGCTACGCATAATTATGGTGCATCATTACTTCACCAAAACAAAACATAACTACTAGTTTCACACTCCCTACTACATATCTGCAACAGTTAAGCCCAAAACTAAGATTTTAACACAAATTACAGGTAGGAAATTGACCCACAGAGGTGCCTGGTTTAGTCTAACTTTTTATATTAATAACTTAACAGTTAATGAAGTAGACATTTGTGAAATTAAAACCTTAAAGCCTCAAAATTAAACTACATAACTGAATTTTCATTACCAGGTTAACTCCTGTAGAAGCCAATTTTTCTTCTTAGACAATGTTAAAGCTCTGCTTAACATGCAATATTGGATACACTGATTTCTCACTTATTTGAAATCATGTGAAGAAATGTGCTGACATAACAGCTGAACTGTTACATATAACTATGTCTGACTGTATACATGTAATATCTCAGTAATGGACGACTTGGAAGTACACACCCCCTGACGTCACCGCAGGGGAAAAGTACTGTGGGAAACAAAGCTTGTTTACAAACATGCTGATTTGTTAGTTGGTAGTTGCAGAAAGCAAAAATGTTGCGCATTCATAGATTTGCATGCAAGGGTAAGAAATATTAGTTTCAATTCCATGGTTAAGATACGCAAATACATAAGATTAATGTTTACCTGAAAAAAACTGCAAATTCCAAACAAATAATCAATTTTCTTGACGTACATCTCATCCGGGACATGTGAAGCCAAACAGCTAAATTAAGGTTATTTTCGGTTGTGGTATCCATGGAGATAGGAATTGTTTCTCACACCTGACTGAAGCTCCGCCTCTTTTCAAGTCGTCCATTATTGTTAAACTATATTGTAGAACCTCGGTGCGTAACACTTACACCAACTTGCTCTGTGTCACTTTGCTCCAAACTAATAGAACAACCTCGCTTGGTAATAACTGTGCAACCATGGTATGTAATAATTTTGCATCCTTGCAAGGTACTAATTGGACGTTGTTACACTGGCGGTTTGTGTTATTGGGTTGCAACCCTCCCTGATAATTTGGGAATTCCAGTAAATAATTTTCACTTTCACAGCTGGTGTTATAGAAGATAATTTGTAATGATATCTTTTGAACTACCAACTTGCCAAAACCATCAGCCGATCGCGAAGTCTGAGGAATGCCGGAAAGTTTTAAAGATTTACTCATGTATGTGTTTCCTGCCTCGGGTGGTCTGAACTAGGCAGGGCTGCGAGGCGAGCAGCCCATCTGACCTTGTTGGCGTCAGTGAGTGGCTCGATCTGGCGAACCCTTGAAAAAAAAAAGGGGGGGGGGGTGTCTAGTATTTTGTGCGCTTGTGAGCTGGCCGGCTTTCAGCCACACAGTACGCCATGCTACACTGCACTAACGACAGACTCAACTTGTCACTCAACTCGCTCATTTCACGACGTCACTGAAGTAAATTGTACCAAAATTTCATGACCTGTACTACACACTGTGGCGCTTCCTACGAACTTTTCATATTTTGCGGACGCGACTTAGTTAACCAATAAAAAAATTCTAATATCGTAACTACATTTTCTTTTCATATTTTGCGGACGCGACTTAGTTAACCAATAAAAAAATTCTAATATCGTAACTACATTTTCTTTTCATATTTTGCGGACGCGACTTAGTTAACCAATAAAAAAATTCTAATATCGTAACTACATTTTCCCTCAAAATAAAGATGAATCACATTGTACCACCTTGTTTGGTAATAACCGTGCCAACTGGCTCAGTACTTATGTTACCATTCTCTGTAATAACGACCCTCTACAACTTCGTGGCCTAAGTTATTCCAGCAAGTACTGACCAGCACGTGGCAAACAAAGTGAATGATACTTTGATACTTACGTGACAGCAACCACAGACTCCTCGCTGTCAGATATGCAGTGGACTTGCGCCCGAGGCTGCGTGATTCCCAGCGCGTCGTGTACGTCAGATATACTCAACAAGTCATCCTGCTCTGATGGAACATCTGCAAGGAGGCCTGACGAGACGACACATTCATTCCTCGGTGAAGGCGGTGCGCTCGAGTCGCTAGATAGCTCTATCACATTTCCCTCCATCAGTCACAGCTCCTGGCGAAAATAAAAAACTACATGTTTTCAAGTTACTTTTTATTGCACACGCAGTTATCATAACATGTTCTGTTATGAATATAGATAGGCCCTACCTTTGAAAAAAAATAATTTGCACAGAAGACTACCAACTGAAATGAACATATTTGTGTTAAATATTGTGATGAAAGGTCATAGCAGCGTTCTTTCATTTCGAAAACCATGACCGAAAGAAGTAAAACTGGCTGTATTCAACACATGCATAAATAAAAAATAAAACCTAACAAATACCAAGAGGAACTGTGTAAAATAACAGAAATTCCAAATAAACTAAAAGTAAACGTTCAAGACTAATAAACAAGTAACAATAATAATGTTACAAGTTTGAGACATAAACTTTATATGTGGACAATTCACATGAGTTCTTTGGGATAGAGGTCTTAATTAGAAATAAAAGAGTTAAATTAAGTACTGGATTTAATAGCTCACAAAGCTATGAAATTTACACAAAACAGTAATCAACTATAACTCTCACAACACAATTAGTTATGCACACAGTTACTACTGTGTCACAGACACGTTAATTAGTTTTGACAATTAAAGCACAAAAAATGTCTACCATCAATTAATTAAACACTATAACTCACAATAAAATTCAGTCATATATCCAATCAACAGTCTTTCTAATAATGACAATGTACAACCTTATCAGTCCGAAGTGGTGATGGCTCACCATGTGCTGCGCAGCACCCCGAGTGCACCGCTGTCTTCACTCTTGAGGTCTTCTGTTCGACTCCCGTCACGCACCTCCTCTTCGCCTGTCAGCCCGCCGCAGCAGTCCTCTTGATTCTCCCAACACTGCTCCGAAGGTAGCCGCCTGCCGCCTCACAGTAGACTCTGACGTCACAAAGATGTCTTCACCAGTCTCTCTCCACAGGCGTAGCACCTTCCTCTAGCACTACCAATAGCGAACTCCCCTCAAATGTGCCGATTCTGCACTTTTATACTAGGCCAGACAGTTGGGTCTTCCCCGCATTTCAGGGGTCTAAAATAGACATTACATCATGTTTCTGACATGATTTTAGCCACGTATGCCGCCCTCGAAGGGTTAAAGCGCAGTTGGGACAGGTATCTATGACGTAGTTTCAGCGGGATTCCCACTATGAGACACTCTGGCTTTGAGTCATGGGCCAGCCCTCAAGGTGTTTCGACACAGGCCCCATCCAGCCCGCCCTCGGAAACACAGCATGCAACAATAAATAAAAAATACAACCCTCACAAAACTCAGAACACCATGATTAAGTCAGCACAGACAATAACTAAGATGAAAGACAATGTTAACAGCAAGGTCAAAAACAAAAAACAATGAAAGAGCAGAATAACACAGGAGATTTTCTTAAGATGAGTTAGTCGCAACATTTCGAGAGATGAAGTTGTTCTCCTAGCTTGGCCAATGGTAGTTGAGTCTCTCCTGATTGGTTGCGCACCTTATAGTCTGTAATACAGACTATTGTCCTAGTGCAAGGACTGATTTATTTTCTTTCTTTGTTAAATGCTTCCACATATTTTTTAATCCAATGTTTTGTCAACTAAATAAGTTGGTATTATTCACAATTAATGCAGGTTCATTTATTTTCCTTTTAACTACACATGTTTCTAAAGTAAACAGAGTGACATTTCCCATAGCAGCCTATGTTATGATTGTTTTCCTCGCACGTGTTCGGCCAGTCTGGATTTTAGAGTTTCACTTTTTTTGGTATTATTTTCATGTTCTGCTATTCATGTGTAAAGAGGTCTGTCTGTTTCTTCTATGTACACACTTCATACTTGCATGATATTTGACAGCCACGGTCCTAGTCTCGTAGTTTTTCAATGACTACTTTCACCGTTGTAATAAGGCTGTTTAATATGGTTTTGGATTTGAAAGCAGTTTGTAGGATTTGAAAGCAGTTTGTACATTGTAATTTTTGCCCAACCATGTTATTTTTTCGGAAAGGTCACGAATATATGGAATTGCTACGGAGCCAGCAGTTTTTTCGGTCATGTTTCATGGGTTAGTGAAGAGTGTGAATTTCTTTATGCCCCTCCTCCAGCGAGCTGATAGTTGATATCAGTAGACATTAAACCAACTTTCCTACCTCACTGCCATTCCCTACACCAACTGGCAGGGGCAGATCTAGCTTTGTGTCTTGGTGGAGGGAAAGGCAAGATGGTTTATACCTGACTCGAAGCAAAAAACAGGGGTCCAGGGGTCCATTTAAGATATTTTCCAACCAAAAGATTGAATATCTAAACAGCGTTAAGAAATTTTTTATATTCTTGCTTTAAATTCATAACATCACATGACTTATGTTTAGAGACAGAAGAGGGCATTATAACATTTCAACCTGAAAGGGTTGGTATGCTTGTCACCGGGTGGTAGCCCATCTTCAAGTATAAGCCTATTATTATTATTATTATTAACATTGTATTATATTGTGTTACAGTACCTTTTCTATCACACGTTTCCTAATACTTAGCTTCCTTACAAGTTCCTGGTCTCCCTTATAGGCCTATTTAAAATTTCAATAATTCTCGTCTTCAAACACTGACAAGTATTTATCTCACAGCAGTTCTGCCTTTTACTAATGGTCGTTGCAAGCCGTCCGTCTTTTTTTTTTTATTTATTGCATTTCATTGATCCTATGGGAGTACAAAAGTCTCAAGGATGTGGAACAAGTCAAAACAAACTAATATATTTAAGTACAGTAACATGTACATGATAGAAAACACTTATTTACATGACCAAGAAACATTTAATAACTTTGAATGATGGGTTATCTAACCAAACAAGGTTTTAAGTACAATAATCTGCTACAAGGAATATTTTGTACATTTAACACACACCCACACACACAAACTTTAAGTAAATTTATATAGGCCCTACATCACAAAAATGCAAGACAAAATTGTACACAACGAAGTTTTAGATTGAGTGACATACAATACAGCACATGACTCAGACAAGACGACGACAAATGACAACAACAACTGCATTTCTCTCTACCTCCATTTACCTTTGTTTACATACCCTAACAATTTTCCACCCCCCCCCCTCCCTTTTGTTCTTGGTTCCTTCTCCATCATATCATTCTTTCCCTGCCAAATCTTACTTGCTAGCTACTTTTCCAACTGCCTCCTCCATTCTTACCTCTTGCTATCACTTCCTTCTTTAATTTTGCATGTGTTTGTTTTTAATCAATTTATATCCCGTCCTTTTTTATTCCAAACGACAATTACCTTACACACTTACATACGCTAGAAAAATGTATGGAAGGGAACTAATTTATAAATAACCAACTGAATTCAAATGTGCCGCCAAGGCAGCTACACACACCTACACCAAGATCAATTTTTACATAATGTCAAACCGGTAAAACAGTAATTTAAAAACAGTAATAAAGTGAACTTACATTCAACTAAATAAAAATACACATTTTTCTGATAATAACTAACCAAACTAATTAGTGCGGCTAAGCTACTGGGGCTTGTAAACAAAGTGTTAAATAAAAAATAATAACAGGGAATATAATTATCACAGAAGCCATTTCCTAGGTTAAAAATATGTAAAAGTGGCTATTCCCATGGCCGAACTATACAGGCCTGTCCGATCGGCGATCAAAATACATCGCTACTGCGCAATGACGTCACTCAGTACCCATGCGAGCAGATGTTAACATTGTCTCTAATGGGAGAAAAACGACCAGAGCTTAATTTGTTCGGAAATAAGAAAAAACTGGCGTAATAGATAACCAAAACTCACTAGGAAATAAATGACAA
>PNEQ01031179.1:0-13560 GCA_003012365.1 Medauroidea extradentata
CATTCCACTTAATTATCGTCATTCAATTAATCAGAATATGCACGATATTCTTTCACGACATGCCACATTTAAACAACATTGTACCTGTCATTTACCTTACCTGAGTGCTATCACTAGTCGTTCTTCTGGAGGAATACTCTGCCTCATGACAGTGTTTCGTTTACCTAATTCATCTCTTATGTCACTCAACAATTCGTTGCGACATCCTTCTCTTCATCTTCTTTTAATTTTGGCCATAAAGTGTGGTAAAATCCTTTGCAATTATGCTCACTAATAATAGGATGTATCCACATGCGTCTATTTTTACTTCTTCGTTTCCGCCTTCGATATAACAACCACAACAGCATCAAATATTCATCGTCAGGATGCATGTCTGTGGCTACACTACCAGAATATACACGCGACGTCGCTTCGGCATGGGGGCGGCAGTCGAGTCGTTGCGTACCGCTTCGTGTGAAAAAATCGTACGGTATGTCGACTCGGCGGCCGACTCGACACGAACCGCCTCGTGTGTTTCTGTCCTTATGGCGTCCACTTCGGGAATTAAGTCGCGCATTTCAGCCGGTACACCATTACGAGGACAAGCTCGGGAAATAGTTTACAATGTTGTTACACGTTTAAAAGAACAGAAACGTTTATATAAATTAAATTACGTCATAGAGTCGGCAAGTGCGGCAACAGGTGTTTGCCAGTCAACCATCAAAAGCATCATTACCGAAGGTAAGGTTAAAAGTAAAAATAGTTTATCATTTTCTACACCTACGGGTAAGAACAAAGAACGAAAGAAAATAATTGAAGTTGATGACTTTTCGGAATGTGCCGTGCGTAGAAAAATTCATGAATTTTATACTGTTAAAAAAAAACCGTGCCGACATTAAAGAACTTGACAAAGTCCTTACGAGACGACGGTATTTTGAACTGTAGCAAAGAATACTTGCGAAAATTGTTGAAACATCTTGGTTTTCGATGGAAAAAATGTCACTCTAGAAGAAAAATTTTGATCGAGAAACCTGACATTTCCGCATGGCGAGGGAAATATTTACAAGAAATTTGTGCGTACCGAAATGCAGGGCGGAATATAGTATACACTGATGAAACGTATCTACATGCTACTCATAGTGTAAGCTCTTGCTGGCAATCAAGCACTGAACTGGAGGTAACAGAATCCATCGGTAAAAGACAACGATTGATAGTCGTGCATGCTGGTGGCGAAGAAGGCTTTGTACGGAATGTGTTGTTGAATTTTAAATCCAAACGAAAATCTGGTGACTATCACGATGACATGAACTATGCAAATTTTTCGTTGTGGCTAGAACAAAAATTAATACCAAATTTGACAACTCACAGTGTCATTGTGTTAGACAATGCCAGTTATCATAATGTTCAAATTAAAAAGTAACCTACATCAGCTACCCTTAAACACAAATTGAAGAGTGGCTTAGGGAAAATGGTGTCCAGTTTTCTCCTCACATGAACAAGGCAGATTTGTTATGTTTTGTGAAACAGCATCCTTCCCCAAAAATCTTCAAGGTAGATGAAATATTAAAAAGTTATGGTCATGCCGTGATTCGTTTGCCGCCGTACCACCCAGATCTAAATCCGATCGAGCTAGTGTGGGCAGACATCAAGAGGAAAGTTTCAGAGGAAATATCTACTTCTTTGGAGGAAAAAAGAAAACTACGTGAGAAATTGTTTGGTTCTTACTCCATCGAACAGTGGACAAAGTGCTGCAACCATGTTAAAGGCATTGAAGCTGAATATTATTAAAGTGATAGAATATTGGACATCGAAATTGACAAGATCATTGTAAGTTTTCAATCGTCATCTGATGAAGATTCAAGTGGAACAGATACTGCACATAGCTTCGACTCGGATTTCGACTCGGAATAGGTAAGGTTTTTGTTCCCTATGTTTATTTAAAATACAAATTACTCATTGTTCTGTTGGGTATTTTACAGCTGTCTACAATAACTATCCAGGTTGTGTAGATTATGTAAATAATTGTTCTGTTTGCTTGACAGATTAATATAACTTATTACGGAGAATGGTGCACTAATGCCTCAGTAACAGTCAACGTGTTGACTCGACTTTGTCAACAGGCTTCACGTTTTTTTTTTTTTTATTTATTGGTTGAACACTTTACGACGCCTTTTTACAACTATTACTGACTTATTATTACTGTTGAACATAACAAGAATATATAATTATATTTTGAAATAGGTAAAATAAGCATGGAGACTGTGAATATGTAATGATTTAAACAATTGGAGTTGTTTATTTATATAGCTGTATTTAAAACATATTTTTATTATTATGTTGACCAAACGATCCCCCATATAGGTTACAATCACCATAGCACGTCAAACGCAATGCGGTAGGCGCGACATGACAAAAATAAATATCTAGTTAGTGCGAATACTCATGCGTCCACCTCGTGCAGAGAGTGCAGTGTGTTCGTGTAAGTTGTCCTTGAAGGAAATATGACGTTCTTCCTCCCCTACGCGCAGGAGAGACAGAGCGGCAAGAAGGAAGAAAGTTGGAGGAGGTGGAGCTGCGCGGAACGGAACTGGGCAAGGACAATTACTAACTTGTCGCATTATACACATACTTTGTACGATATGTAACAATGTTTTCATAAAATTCAGTTAAGTAACTTAAAATTAAGACCGTCAGCGAGTTGAATGAAACGTTGCGTCTGGCCTTACACAGCTAGCACGGCGCTCCGCTACCGAGGGAGAGTACAAGATGGCTGACACTTCTTAAATGACCAGACTCTCCAAATACAGAACTCTAATGTTGTAGACTGGTGCCTAGATGCTTGGTTCAGCCGCCATATCTTGTAGGCCCGAAGCAAAGAGGATCTATGTGACATGTGACATGTACCTAGATGCTCGGTTCTGCTGCCACGTCTCGTAGGCACGAAATTTAGAGGATCTAGTTGTGCGTGTTGGCGTGCTGCGCTTTTAATCAATGGATGTTTGCAACGGTCGTGTTTTGCAGACCCCACATTTCTACCCAGAAAGCGATAACAAAACCCGGTCCCTTGGTAAACGTCTTAACAGAGTTTTATTGTATTGTGTCCTCTATTGAAAAAGACGGGAAGCGGCAATTATTCGGGGTTTTTAAAATACTGCTTTAAGCCTTTCAAAATAATGGTGTGGCCATTATATGATGGCAACCATTTTGCGAGCAAATGCTGTATTATGGAAGGTAAAAACTGTTTTCAAATGTGTTTACACATGTATTATTTTATATTTTTAATTTGTAGCCACTCTAATGATTCACTTAAAATTTTAGGCCAAATACCTATATACTGGATTTTCACACTAGTATGTAACAAAATAATTTCATTTATATTTGCCCCTCTTTCGAGATCGCAAGTGTTGTAATATATTTAAGCGGATAAAGTTAAACGGGACATTGTTAGATCAATGTGTGACATGCGTGAGGCACACATGTGGGCGAGTGTAGTGGCTACCTATGGACGAGGCCCAGGTAAACAGCATGTGCGACCCCTCAGGTAAACACACAACACTGATTCTACTGGCTGTGGAATCAGACAGGCATCTTGCCTGGGGTTTGTCTTTGCTATGTCTTTCATTACTCCCGCAGGTTGTCACGCCTGAGGTGACTTGTTCCAGTGCAATGAAGTGATCAACAGCTTCACCTGACATGGCCTTCAAACTGGACTCTTGCTGCTCACTACAGCACTCAACTGCATTTTTGTATTGCAAACTACTCTGTGAAACAACTTTGGACTCCAGCACACCATCATGATCATGTGCTGACACAGGTTGTAAATGCTGAGACCGTTCTTCTGCCGACACAGACTCTAAGTATTGGAATTTTTCTGTATGTGCTGATACTAGCTGTACATCCCGAAGATATTCTTGTTGCGATGACGCAGGCTCGACTGCCAGCAGTGTTCCGCTTTGTGCTGATGTAGGCTGTGTTTGGAGAAGAGTATGTTTATCTCCCATGTGAGCCATGACAGGATGTATTTTTGTTGTTCCAAGAGATTCAGTTAAATAAACTGACTTGTTTGCTAGATTATGCTCCGACCTGCAACAACAAATAAAAAAATCATTGTAAATATTCACAATATTGATAATAGCTGTAAGGTAACTGATAATTTGTTGAATAAGATATGAGTGGGGCCAAAGTACTCTCTGCCAATATTTCATAGAAGTGGAAAGTTTTGGCAATATTTAATCAGTTAATGTTCGCATACAGGGAAAATAACAACAGCATGTGTCACTTCTGTGGGTAACCCAAATCTAGCAGCTACAGTGCGGTAAGAAGTTACTTTATGTAGTCATATGTAACAATACAAACACACAAAACATTTTGCATTGCTGGGAGCAAAGTCTCTAAAGAAACAGCGTTCTTTTGCAATTACAAAGATTTGATCAGATTTGCCACCATAGTTTGCAGCATGATGCACATATAGGTGAGCTTGCACTAAGGAGATAATATCTGCATTTTACATAGGGCCAAACATACCTACATTTGCCACCATAGTTTGCAGCAAGATGCACATATATGTGAGCTTGCACTCTGGATATAATATCTGCACGTTACATTAGGGCAAACATACCTACATTTGCCACCATAGTTTGCAGCAAGATGCACATATAGGTGAGCTTGCACTCAGGAGATAATATATGCAAGTTACACAGGGGCCACATACATATATTTGCAACAATAGTATGATGCTTAAGACACTTATAGGCCACCTTGCACTCTGGAGATAATATCTGCACGTTACATAGGGGCAAATACACCTAAACTTGCCACCATAGTTTGCAGCAAGATGCACATATAGGTGAGCTTGCACTAAGGAAATAATATTGGCACTTTACACAGGGGCCACATACATATATTTGCAACAATAGTTTACTGCATAATACACATATAGATAACCTTGCACTCTTGATATAATAACTGCACGTTACACAGGGGCAAACATACCTACACTTGCCACCACAGTTAGCAACATGATGTACATATATATGAGCATTCACTATTGATATAATATCTGCACGTTACACAGGGGCAAACATACCTACATTTGCCACCACAGTTTGCAACCTGATATACATATATATGAGCTAACACTCTTGATATAATATCTGCACGTTACACAGGGGCAAACATTCCAACATTTGCCACCACAGTTTACAATGTGATGTACATATATATGAGCTTGTACTCTTGATATAATATCTGCACGTTACAAAGGGGCAAACATACATACATTTGCCAACCATAGTTTGCAACCTGATGTACAGATATATGAGCTTGCACTCTTGATATAATATCTGCACATTACACAGAGGCAAACATACCTACATTTGTCACCACAGTTTGCAACCTGATGTAAATATATACTAGCTTGCACTCTTGATATAATATCTGCATGTTACACAGGGGCAAACATACCTTCATTTCCACCATAGTTTGCAATATAACACACGTATAGGTGATCTTGCACACAGGAGATAATATCTGCATGTTACATATGGGCAAACATACCTACATTTGCCACCATAGTTTGCTGCATAATACACATATAGGTCAGACTTCTTTAGCTTTCAATTTTTTCCTTCTACATCTTTATGTGCCACTTCTGCAGGGGGTAGCACATAGCAGTCTCTGTCAATTTCGCCATATAGGTAGGCTATAACGACATCCATATGGTTTATCTCTAGTCACTTCTTTGCGGAAAAGTAAAAAAGGTACTTTATTAAGGTATATTTCGCCACTGGTGAGAAGGTCTCATCATAATCTTTTCCAAAGGCTTGAGCACATCCTTTTATTAAAAGTCTCGCTTTGAACATTTTCTTGTTGTCATGTTCTTTTACTCTTAGCACCTATTTCGTCTTTAACAATTTTTCATTTGCAGGAAGGTTAACCAGTTCATAGGAATCATTTTTCATCAAAGTATCCAGCTCGTTTTTTATGACTCTTTCCCAGTCTTTCTTGTATGGCCCACTCATTGTTTCTTCTGCAGTTGTTTCAAGCTTTTCATTGCTTTTGTCGGGAAGATTTCATGATCTGGGAACGTTTTTGTTTCACTATCCGTTGAGACCTCTGCAACACTGATTCACATTGTTTCTTTACAGCCTCACAATATTCCGCCTCATCTTGTGAATTATTGAAACCATAGAAGGATTCTTCATATGATAGGCTATTTGTTTCCCCAGCATCTGCACTTTCCTCTGTGAACGTGGCAGAGTCTTGTTCAATCTGCCTTTCATCGGTCTCAGGGCTTTGGTTTTCGACACCTTGTACATTCTCCAAGAACTTTACATCTCTTGAAATTATTACCCTTTTTGGATTTTTAGGATTAATAAGCCTGTAGGCCTTTGACTCTTTACTGTAGCCCACGAAGTTACATTCTTCACTCTTGGAGTCCAACTTAGTCCTGTTCTGTTTTGTTTTTGGATGAGCTTAATTGCTTTGCAACTGAATGTTATTAAGTGGGATACTTTTACTTGCCTCCCAGTCCAGACCTCTTCTGGTGTCTTCCCTTTTACAGCTTTTGTGGGACTTCGGTTTTTGAGGTAGGTTGCGGTGTTAACTGCCTCACCCCAGTATTCCCTGTCCAGGCCACTATCTTCCAACATGGTCCTCGTCTTTTCTATCAAGGTCCGGTTCACTCGTTCACTTACTCCATTTTGGTCAGGGGAAAAAAGTTTTGTTTTCTCGTGAATTATGCCATGGTCTTTTAGAAAACTGTCAAAATTTCTGTTTACATACTCTCCTCTATTGTGAGTCCTAAATGCTTTTATTTCCATTCCTATTTGTTTCTCAACTAGATTTTTGAACTCTTTGAATTTGTCCAAAACTTCATTTTTGCTTTTCAGGAGGTAAGTGAAGGTCTTCCGGCTTAAGTCATCAGTGAACGTTAGCACATAAGGAGCACCACCCCCATGGGTCCACAAACATCTGAGTGCACTAACTGGAGCACCCTCTCAGATTGAATCACTGCATGTTTGCTATATCAATTTCTACACTGCTTTCCTTTCAAACAAGGTATACAGTCACTGTCAGTATCATTGCTGAACCCCATTCCCATTGATATGTTTTTCAATGTGGTTGTGGATTTTCTGTTTAAGTGCCCTAACCTCCTATGCCACAAATTTTTTGGTAGGCTTACTGTTGCACCATTTTTTTTCTGTTTTGTGCACTGAGGGCATTGTCTTTGTCACGGTTATGAGCACTTATCTTGTTTGAGCTGCACTTCACTTTGTAAACAAACATCTCCTTCATTTTCCGCGGTTGCAATTACATTTCCGCTTATTTGGCAGTCATTGTAAACCCTGCACACCTCATTATCAAATAAGTCCCTTGTTGGTCATTTTGCTGACAGACAATAGGTTTGCAGACAAATCAGGTACATAGAGAACATCGGAAACCTTAACATCACACTTGAGTTTAACTGAGCCTGCACCTTGTGACATAATTTTATTGCTGTTTGCAACAACAATTTCTTGAGTATTTTCCCTCATGTCTTCTAACCAACCTTTGTTCCTCGTCATGTGGGATGTAGCTCCCGAATCCACTATCCAGTCCCTGTTGCCGGTGGTCACCGATGATAGGGCTGCAATTAATGTGGTAGATTTATTTTTTGGTGCCTTTTCCTTCTTGGGCTAGCTCTTCTTTGCACGACACTCGTTCGACCTATGACCTTTGCAGTTGAAACAAACAATGTGACTCTTGCACACATCTGCCTTGTGTCCTTTCTTGTTGCACTTGTAGCATGTGATCATCACTGAGTTGTTGTCTCTCCCATTTTTGGTTGCCAGTGCTGATTCCTCGGGGTGATGTGGTCTTGCCACCTTTTGGATAAGCGTAGACCTTATGTAATCTGAAGTGGTTTTTACTCTGGTGCTTTCCATTGCCATGATCATGGGTTCATAACCTTCTCTTAAACCACTCAGCATAATAACTTCTATGAACTCGTCATCTATTTTGGCATTTATTGCTTCCAGCTTCTATGACAAGGATAGAATTTCGTTCAGATACTCTTCCATGGAGCTAAATTCCTTCAGCTGTATTCTGAACTTTCTCAGTAGGGATAACCTCCTAGTGAGTTCTTTGTCTACGTATGTGTTTTCTAGTTTTATCCAAACTTCTTTTGACGTTTTGTAGCTTTTCATAATGGGATGTAGGCTCTCATCTATCATTAGACATATTTTGGATTTTGCCTTTTTATCCTTGGTTGTGTCACTGTCGTCGCCGGTAACACTCGGCCACAAGTCCTCCGCAGTTAGGTACATTTCCATTCCGAACTTCCACGAACTATAATTTTTAGTTCCTTGTAGTTTTTTGATGCTGTGTAGCCAGCTTATTTGGCTTTCTCTTGCTGTACTACTCGCCATAATTTTTGATTAAGCGGTCTTACCTGGTTATTTTCGGACGTTTTACCAGAGATTTCCGCGCGCATTCATTTGTAAACACAACATTAGATCGGGCCAATTTTAGGTTCTCTGTAAACTCGTGTATCGAAAAACTTGACCTGTTGGAGTTTGGTAGTATTTGAAAGATATAACGAGTCAGGATTACATTTTCAAGACCATTTACTGCGTAGCCACCATACATTACATACACCAAAACGCCATCTTGGTTGGTAACTGGTGCCAACTGCGCTAGTCATAACAGTAACTTATTTATTTACAAGTACAACAAACAATATGTATTATCAAATTGAGATTTAATAACCAAAATAAACTAGGTAATGTTAGAATTTCCAATTTTCTTAACAGTGGCTTGCATGAAGCTCTAAAATCACCCTGAGAGAAATCAGACGATACCAGAAAAGCACCGAGCTGCTCATCCGCAAGCTGCCTTTCCAGCGCTTGGTGAGAGAAATCGCCCAGGACTTCAAGACTGACCTGTGTTTCCAGAGCTCGGCCGTGATGGCACTGCAAGAGGCAAGCGAGGCCTACCTGGTGGGACTGTTTGAGGACACCAATCTGTGTGCCATTCATGCAAAGAGGGTCACCATCATGACCAAGGACATCCAGCTGGCTCGGCGAATCCGTGGGGAGTGTGCCTAAGTGCCCCGCTGCTTGCAGGAAGAAAATAAATATCTTCTTCGCATCTACAGATTTTCCCCAGAAAATTATGCAATACTTTAAATGTGCCTCCACATAACCAAAATAAATCATTTTCAGAGCACTTAAGTTAATAAGTTTTGAAAGTGTCTGCATCGCAAATGCGGCCGAGCTAATTTTTTTTGACAGATTATGAATGTGGGGTTTCCAATTTAGATTTTCATCAATATAGATGCCTAGGATTTTTGCAGTGTCTGTCTGGGTTATCTTGTCACCACTAATTGATACAACTGGTTCTGAAAAATAACATCCTGTTTTTTAAGTCTAAAATGCATCCAAAATGTTTTCAAATTATTCAGTAATAAGACGTTTGAACTGAAGTATTCTGTGATGTCTTTAGTTAATTTCATAATATTTCTACTTAAATCTACCTGATTATTCCCATGTATAGATATATTGGTATCATCAGCGTACAGCACAAATTTGCCGCTTGAGACATTTTGAAGCAAATCATTACAAGAGGAATAATAATGGTCCGAGAACCGAGCCTTTTGAGGTACGGCAATTGATATTTTTTGCGTATGAGATTTAACATAATATTTGGTATTAGTAGATACGTTAGTGTACTGCATTATAACTATTTGAGACCGATGGGATAGATATGATTTGAACCAGTTAAGGGGTACACCTCTGATGCCATATAAACTTAATTTCTGGATAAGTATAGTACGACTGACAGTGTCAAGCCTTACTTAAATTACAGAAAAATCCTACTGGATATCTCTTGTTATCCAGGTCCAACACTATATTATTAATAAATTCAAATATTGCTGTGGTCGTTGATTTACCATGCCTGAAACCATGTTGGTTGTTAACTAGTATATTATTATTTTCTAGAAAGGATGATAATCTATTAAACATCAGGCACTCCAATATTTTTGAAAAAGTAAGCAATAAAGATATAGGCCTATAATTTTGACAAAGATTACAAGCACCTTTTTTATGGAGAGGGAGAACTTTAGAACATTCCATAGGCTTGGAAAAGTTCCTTGCACGAGAGATTCATTAAATAGATGCAATAATGGAGTTACTATTGAATCAATGCATCATTTAATAAGGAAGTCTGACACATAATCCAGGCCTACAGTTAGCAATTCATTCTGAGATATAGGAAACAGATACATAGATGGAATGTAAATAGTTTTTCTGGACGCAGGAGCAGTTTAAACTCTATGTATTTTATGAGGCAGAAGGTGGTCATGTACTAGGTACTTCATTAAAATATTCACTAAAAGCATTAGCAACATCTTTAGGAGCTTTAATGGTTTGTGTTATGCCAGGTTTCTTAATTTCTATGTTGTGTGTATTATCAGTTTCAAATTCACATAATTCATTTTTTACAATATTCCACGTTGTTTTGCATTTGTTGGTAGGAACTTTAATCATCTTCTCAAAATACATTTGTTTGGCAGCTTGACGCGGACCAAGCCGTATGCCCTCGGAACAGCCCGTCGTGTGCACCACGTGTTCCGGAACACACCTGGACAGCAGTATTGCGGGCGCGTATGGGAACGCGCCCGGCAGCGTGGTCACAAGAGGCCACGGCGTCCCGACGCCGCCCCCGCAGTCAGACGCAATGTCCAGCGGTAGACAAAATTCCCTTAATCTCTAGCAATTGCTAGGAATACGTCCCATCATGCCTAAAGGCCACAAACACGCCGTGAACCACGGACTGTCAGTGCGGGTGTTCTGTGTAAGTAGGGCAAAGGGAACACGTGTGCAGTGTAGTAAAGAAACGTACTAGGCCAGGGGTAACCTTGTTTCCCAAAAATCAGCCCCCTGGAAAGACTTGTCAGGTCTAACCTCAAACTCGGGTAGAAACACCCCTGTGCCTAACGTAATGTTGGACTCGCCCAACTGGCAACCTCTGCCGCGGAAATTCTTTAAAACTTATAATTGTTAAAATACTTTTCTTTATAGTAACATTGCTCTCTAGATTTTTAGTTTAACCATATTAAAGTAATTCTCTGTTCTTAATGTAATTTAAATGCAAGTAACATAAAATGTTGTCTGACATAAATTCTTTAAGATATAAACATGAACATTCCAAACAATCTTTTGGACACTAATCAGCAAGTCTAAATTTTCTAAAATTTTTCAAGTGCTTTGTTTGTATGTTATACGTGTTTTTATAGGCGCCTTCAGTGGGCAAAGCGCTGCAGAAGCGCTTTACGCTGCACACGTTCAGCTGCCATCGCTGACCACCGCTGCGCTTCAGGGCTTCCGCAGTGGTTGCAGCGAAAAAATACTCGCTGCGAGTCCGCTGCAAGCAGACGATTGTTTTGATTTGAAATGGCAAAATGGCGATGTCTGTAAATAACCAAATGTTTTGTTGAAGTGCAGCGAAATATTTTGGGATGTAAAACTCAATAGTATAATACTGAATGTGTTGAAATTGTTCTCTATATGTGCTAATAATACTGTATTTTTGTAATCTTATTAAATGTTACCTATGTGAGTAAAATGGATGGGCAAACTTGTGGCTAGTGTAGAAATCCGTGCGAAAATATTCGTAAGCGAGAAATTGGTGTACTGAGCGACGCTGACAGTATAAAGGGATAAACAAGTTTTAATTTCAGACATCGTGCATGATAATAGATGATCCATACAATAATAAATTCCGCGTCTATGTACGAGACTAAATAAATAAGAAACTCGTAGGTTCGATTTCTAAACATGCGTTTAAAATCTTCAGTACTCGTAGATCGAAAATTCATTAGTTTTCTGGATATTTCAAAAGTGTTCAAAGGTTTACAAGGCCTTTATTTAAAGCCTGTGTTTAGGATGTAGAGGACAAGGACGGACTATGTTGACTGTTTTGGTTATATCCTAATACAATAGTAAGCCTACTGTGGTCAACTGAATAAAATAAAACAGTATAGATACAGACTTACAACTGGGCATTCATCTAGTGGAAAGCACCTCTTGGAATACTTACGTACTCCACCTCACATTTCAGACATTCCCTGAACTACCACACCCTCATCATTGTCACCAACTCCCTCTAAAAAACATTACACTTCCAGACCATTCTGTCTCTCATACACTGTCCTTCAAACCCCAAGAAGCTTTCTGCTACTAGCATCTCTATCCCTGTACAACAACCTAGTTAAGTAACCTTCCCCACCCTCCCACTTCATTCACTCCTTTATACATCCTGACCAGCCTTTATAATCTTCTGTCCTTCAGAAGGTTCAACCCAACTCCTTTAACAGTATAAATGGTCTGAATTCCTTTTCATCCTCAACCTCACCTTTATTTTTTACATTGCTACCGGTTTTTGCACCTTTTCCCATACCCTCATCTCCTCTTCCATGTATGAGTACTAGACTGAAGCGGCATACTTCAATAATTGCCTCATCATTGTCCTATAAAGCCTTCTCCTTCACTTCCCCACCGACTTCCTTAAGATTTTTTCCAGGGTACCTAAGGCCCTTTTCCCTTTAATACTGCTCTCTGCTTTCATATTCTGTCCCTGAATCACCACCCCCAAGTACTTGTATTCTTAAGCTTTCCCTATCTCCTGCCGTTCGTTCATGCCTTAATATCAAGCTCTCTTCCTTGTGGACCTACAGTGCCTTCCAAATATTTATTTTCATTTATTCCTCTCTGTCCACCTACTCGCTCAATATCCTCCTGTAACTGATTCTGCCCTCCCTATACACTATAATATGCAAACAGCCTTAATTTAGCAGTCACCATTGCCACCAGAACACTCACTGTAATGTAAAAAAAATTGGCCCAGCACGATAACGTATGGAACTCTTAACGTAACCTCCCCTTCCTCCGATAAGGATTTCCCCGCTTTCACACTCTCGTGTTCGTTCCTTCAGAGGGTGTGATACATAATTCAATGCTAAAATCATTAATCTATAACTGTAGGTTTCGTAAAGTCAATTTGCAAAAATTAAACAATAGCAATCCTAGACAATAGTTTCGCCAATGTTTTCAACAACATTGTTTCCAGTGTTACGAACTTCTGAGGCACAATCTCTGACGGCGGAACCTAGTGCATTTAACTGCGGCACAAGAGGTCACGCGTAATGAGTTAGTAATTCTGGATAAATATTTACTCATAAAGTTGGCAAATACCATTATCTGGGATTGTCATTGAGTATTTTATCCATATTGGCTCCGGAAAAAGTGTACAAATCAATTGATGTTTTCAGCGTTTATTTTAACCTCCCAGCCCCCTTCACGGTCACCAACTCCTCCCGCAGGCCATTCCACTCCCGTACTGTTCTCACAAGCATTGTTTGTTTACCCCTCTCAGTCCTTCTCCAAACCCTCTGAATCTTCTCACTATTGGTTCCTCTCCCCTTAAATGTTCCCTTACTCAACTTGCAGGCCAACCTTCCCCACCCACCCTCTCCATTCACCACCCTGTACATCCTGACCAGTCTTTCGATTTTTCTCCTATCTCTCAATGGTTTCCAAC
>PNEQ01031180.1:0-13564 GCA_003012365.1 Medauroidea extradentata
GCGTACAAATAAATATAACTTGATCAATTTCATTGTGATTTCCAATTACTTCCTTCTCTATATACATCCAAATCTATTAAACAAATGAAATTAAAATTTTCTTTTGAAAAATGATACCATTCCATCAGTATTTTCTTAAGACGTTGTCACGTTCAACTATCGTCAGTAAACCGACTTTACAGACAACCATTTTTTTTTTTTTTTTTCCAGTGTTACCGACACCAGTCACATCTTACTTGACTTGCAACAACTAATAACATCCTGCAACTCATCGAACAACACCAGCACTACTGCTGATAACTATCACGTCAACTTTATTGCCAGTTTACTTCACTTACATAATTAACAACTTATATTTACATTCGACAACCAATTACTAGAGATGATGGTATATCGCGAAAATGTTGTGTGTCAACATATCCCCGAAAACTCTGTAGTTAATTGCAACACATATGATTGTGTGATGTACATCCGACACAACGTAGCTGTTTGCAGACCAATTACAGGCATAAAATATTATACTAGTAGGATGCTTACTGGCTCAGTCAAATAGGGTATCAACTCCAAGTAAAAGCTAAAGCCAGTGATCTTCTGAACGTGCGTTGAGACCCAGCGAACAGTCAAGTTTTCCCGCGATAAACTATATCTCTACCAATTACATTTAAAAAGTCCGTAATGTACAGATGGTGGTTTTTCTCCACAAATTACGACATATTTGTGACAAACCAATGCGTGGATTCTTAGATATGAAAATTACCTTGCTTTAAAAATGTTTTGTTTAATTTTTTTCTTAGAATTAAAACACAGGGATCCATTTTTCCCATTCACTTAAGAACTAAAACACAGTTCTTGACGTGCGTCGTGTATACAGCTCCACCCACAAAAACCAGCAGTTTACGTATTCATATGCTTGCCGTAAGTTGTTTTACACGCATTAACACTGTGTACAGAGTAAAAAAACTGCCACCTGGATGATAAAACCATATACGTATGAATAGTTCTAACGTTTAATTCCTGGATGGAAACATCACTATGATCGACGACGTAATAACGACATAAAAGGCGTGTATGTGTGCTTCCTGGGCTACAATACATAGCCATTACAAAACGGCGAACGCTAGGCCGGTGTTAAGTAATTAATTTTGTCGCACCTATTTGTCTCACTAACTTAAGCTTATTTTGTGACGACAGTGACATTAACAATATTTTTATTACTGCATGTATACATACAGCACGTTTCACGCCACTACTGTGAAAAACTCATACGAAATTAAGTGCAAAAAAGCAACAGTGATATTTAACAAAAATTTACAGGACTTCCAAGAAGAAAAAAAAATGTAATAAAAACATAATGACAAAAGTAATAGTCTCCATCATGCAATCATCGAGAGTTTTCGGAGGAATTTCGGGTATCTTCGACATGAGATGACACTTGCTGCCACCGTGGGAAAAAAAACTCTCGGTTTAATAAAAAGTTACCTCACAATGCTCACGAGTAGAAAAGTATTTTCTACGCTTTTTTTCTAAACCTGTGTTGTGTAACAAAATAAATAAATCATCTGTGGATTTTACAAATTTTACAACTGAATACTGAAATCTTAAATCGCTCAGATTGTACATGTTAGTCTTTAACTCAAACTGAAGCAAACCACGACGTGCTAATCAAGCAGATGTGGGGAAACGCGCAGCAAGAAGAGCGGTAACAACAATACTGCCAATATATCTGGACGGACAGTAGACGCGACCAGCACCAGTGTGCGTGTAGTTCTTGTAAAGAGTAACTCTATTGCGTACACACATTACATTGTATTTTTCTCATGCGCTTGGGTAACAATTCTTTGAAACTACTTTTAAAAACGTAAAATTTATAAGAAAAGCTTGGAAGTGCAGCGACAGTCTTATACATTTTAACAATATTTCAATGTTGACAACATGCAGTTTTTTTGTCAGTCAGTTTAGTTTTTTTGTAAATATACAAAAAATTTGTCATACATAACAGACCGTCAAAGTTGATTACGTTTCACGTCGGGCCCTACGTCGGACATACCATTCATTCCATTGGTTCCCATAGATATTCGAAATATTTTCAACCACTTTCGAAGTTTGGGACTTTCTTTTGTATTAGCTAACTGATGAATGTTTTGACAAATGACGAGTTTTTTGCCAGAAAAAAGTACAATAATTATTTACAGAGTGTAAAGTGCGTACTCACCGTTGCCTCACTGCACAGAGCAGCAGCATCGGTCTTGCGATCACTCGGGCCGTCTGCCAGCCGCTTCGACAGGAACTGCGCACACATACATGTCCGTCAACACACATACTACATGTACACACATTTCAACCACTGCTCTACAGAATAACACACACGGATCACCCTTCACAATTAACTTGCATGCTCGATGGTAAGATGTTAGCAACAAATAATCCAAACTTATCACCTAGTCACACATTACAAGGCATTTAAAATAAATGCATTCTCTGCTGCGTAGCGATAACAACGCAAGACGTATACATAATCAATAATGTATTTGTTTCACAAATACAAAAGAAAAAAGTTTTAACCTCATGCAAAAATGAGGAAAACTTAGACCAATACAAATTCGTAGGGAATGGGGCAGGGAAAGCTGTACTATTAGTACAGGCTACCTTTCCGACCACTCATTTATCATACTTACTTCTGGATACACACAACGAGAAATAACTGAATCACCACTATTGCTAAGCACTGGCAATGTAGGGAGGTAATCATATGCAGAAAAAAAAACTTTTGTAATGCAGTTGTAATTAAGAATTAGTTATTGTTGTGTGTGTGTGTGTGTGTGTGTGTGTGACTATACCCCAATTCTTGTACTAGACAGTGGATCACATCATCCTATGACTGGTAAATTAAGTGAGCTTTACGTCTCGTCGGCAGCGAGGTCCATTGAGACGATGACACAACTTGGTACAATGACAGGAGCTGGGAGAGGAGTCGGCCATGGCCTTTGTTAAGGAACTACCCCAGCATTCGCCTGGATCGATTTCGAGAAACCACATAAAACCGGAACCAGGATGGTCGGAGCCAGGGATCGAACTCGGACTCCCCTCCCCTCCACACGAGTCCAATGTGTCACCGCAGCGCCACCTCACTCGGTTTCTACGACTGGTGTGTTGTGACAAAATACTCAACTGCAGCAGTCAACGATGGAATGCCAACTTTTCATAATTTGTGGTTCATGCATTTTGATTGTCGGTGTTCCTGCGATGCTACACCTATATTAAAATGTGCGTTATGCGCACGGGGCTGTACGTTTCGTCGACAGCGAGGTCACAGACGGTGTCACAACTTAACAGAACGACAGGAACTTGGGAAGGAATCGGTCATGACCTTTGTTATGGAACTTTCACATTTGGCGCGATTTCGGGAAATCATGGAAAGTCTAATCAGGATGGCTGGAGCATGGAATCGAACCCCAATCATTTCGAATGTGAGGCCTACCAAGTATTGCAACAGTTACTTTTTTTAGTCAAGTAACAAAATACGATCTTTCTCTGTTACTTTTAAAATTTTAATATCTCATTCATAAGAAAGTAATTGTGTTATGGTCACTAATTTAAATAAAAATGACGTTTAACATTTACTTTCACACGAAATACATTACACTTCACAATAACATTTCACTAACAATAAATATAAAGTTATGCAAAATTTAAGAATTTAACATTATTTAAAATCAATATACTGTGCAATTGATTTAAAATCACCATACTGTGCATTCAATAGGACTAAAACAGTTACTTTCGGTATTACCTAAATTGAGATATTTCTCAATTTTGTATGAGGATATACTTGCAAACGCAGAATGAGTAGAGAAGGTGATTTATCGCGGGAAAAGTTGACTATTTTCTAGGCTTCAATGTAATGTATTCATTTCTTACGCTTTTATTTCGTTACTGGCGAGTCCCTATTTGACTGGGCCAATTATAACTCTGGTGCACTACTTCTGGACGTATGTGATTCGTCTGTAAACAACTAGACTGTGCCACATAACCGTCGGCCAACAATACATGACGCAGGACGATACACTGATTTGCAGAATACGCTGACAGAAAACATTTTCGCGATAAATCACCTTCTCTAACCATGAGTTGTATAACTAATGGCTCTGTATGCCTACTTTACAGCCACGCAGTTAAAATAAAAATAATAACTGTTAAAATTAATTACATCAAACTTTTTTACTTTTCCAAACAAAATATTTTCAACGAAAAATTCTACAAGAATATTATATTACGAGAACTTTTGCTCCTTTCTAAATTAATGAATGTCTATGCAGTTTCCAAATTTATTCATCACAAAACACTTGAACTAATAATATGTTATCCTTCCTATCTCAAAATTCCTTAAGAAATAATAACCTTTTGATGCCCATTTAAACTCGTGACCGTAAAGATCGGCAGGAATAGCCCTTAAGGCCTCACTCTTTAGTTTTGCAGTGGTTTCGAAAATATTTTTAACGCAAATTAATACATATATCAAAAATTCTTTCTTACAGATTTAACACTTATATATCATCGTTTGTATCTGAATTTTTCTGTTACAATACAACAAACGGATTTTCAGATTTTTTCCTTTGAAATATCACATATTTTGTTGTGAAAATAAGCCAAAATTAAGGAAAATAATTTTTTGCTAGCAAACGGTACGTTATTTTGAAAAAACGCTCTAGAAAAATTGTGTATCGCATGACTGTAAACAGTCTCACATTTTTTCAAAGCATTTGGTTAAAACATTTTCGATTTATTTGCAATAGTTTGAAATAAATGAAAAATCATGGCCTTAAGGCAGCCGCCTTGTGAAGAATATGTTCGAGTGTGTGAGGCGAAAATCGACGAAGCGCTACGAGCGACGTCGACCGGCTTGTGCATTGTGATATCACCTCTACGGTCAAAGTGGTAAACGCGCACGTTGTGTACCCGCCGTAACGTTTCTACTGTGGGACTTTAAGCGGTGACCCTGTCATTTTATTGAACGCGTCATTGTAACAAAGTCCAATGTACTTGTAGACAACAATTTCGAACAAATCCGTTACATATACATAAAGACACAACCGCGTGAAACAGCCGATTTTAGCCAAGTTTGAGGGCTTTAAAATAATGCTTCCATTGTGTGTGATGTCTTGAAAGTCACTTTAAAGGGCTTGTTCCAGAGTTTTTTTTCAGACTGGTGCCAATAACTCAAATATTTTTTAACCAAAAGTTTTGAAAAAATTTGAGTCAATGTGCAAATCACACGATGCACAATACTGTGGACGCGTTTCTTAAAATAATGTACCATTCGCCAGCAAAAAAATTATTTCCTTCATTTTTGCTTATTTTCACGACGAAAAACGTGGTACTTTGGGTAATGAAATTTAAAAAACCGTTCAGTATAATTCTACAAAAAAATTCAGCTACAAATTATAACATATAAGTGCCAAAACTGTGCAGCAAAATTTTGATATGAGTATTAGGTAGCAATAAAAAAAATATTTTCAAAATCACTGCAAAAATCCGCAACAAGGTCTTTTAAGTGAAAGGTTTGAACGACTATTTTCTAAAAACGCAGTAACGTTGTAACTATGCCCAGCGACCTTAAACTTTACACTACAGAGATGACTTTTATCAGTGTGACGTAAGTTAGAAAAGGTGGCTGTTTACAGGTATGAAAAGTTTTATTGTTGTACACACATACGGAAGACTTGCCAACAGCCAATGTAATTCATCTTCCACATATTCCTTTTACTATACTCACAGCGGTAGGCAGGTGCCACCAGCAGTCGGCTGAAACAAACGAGTTCACTGTGGAAATTAAAGGGTCACTGTCTAAGCTAACACAGTCTTCCAGTGCCCATGTCTAGTCGACAAACTATGAGAACAGACAGACAATGAGAGATCTACAAGGCGAGGGAACAGAAAGTAAGGATAATGTCAGCACCATGTGAATATCGTAAACAGCGGTGACTTTAGCTCACTCTAAATGTTGGGTTTGTTATGTTGTTTAGTGAAGAAAGTTGATAACTTTGGATCAATATAGTATTTTAAGCACTATGCTCCAATTATCGACTTCTTCGGCGAATGACCCGAATACTAATATACTGAGTGGACAGGAGTCTTCCTGCAAGGCCAAAGTTAGCCCGTTTTAAGGTACGGTATACCCAAATATCGTGTCCCAAGCTGGCATCACACAATATCGCACCTGCACAGTGAATACACCAATGGTCGCTAGTAAAATTCTTCATATAATCGGCAATCACAAACGACTGCACTGTACCTATTTACAAGACACTGATATGTGGAATAAAAAAGCAGTGTACCATTTTTAAAAACCATGATTTTATAACTGAACTTATTAGGACCCAACTCTATCAAACGTTTGCTGGACCTGCGCAAAATGTGAAAAACAGAAACTCAAAGGAAATAACTCGTATCATGTCACATGTAAAACACTCGTGGAAGGGTTTCCCGCAGTCAATGACCATATCTTCTAAGTATAGGCACTAATGATAAAATATATGTATAAATAAATCCCGATATCCTTTTGTTAGCTATTCCACTCATGTATGCCTACATGGTAAAACGCATTACACAAAACCAATAAGGCCAAAGAACTTTTACACCAAATTGCATACCGTAGTAATGTTCTGTATTAAAGACGAGGCCTATAGGTTTTTAATCAAATGGCAACGCGAAAGTTAAAAATACTATCGCTGTTGAAATGTCGAACTTCACTCCTAAAATCACTCCACTCGTGCTTTTGTGACTTTTATAACCGAAATTACGAACATCATAATGCTAAATATTGTGCAAAACAAATCTCAGAAAAATTAGTTAAGTTCAAATGGTATAGGTACATCTTGAAAATATAGCAACTCTATAACGAAATTTCTCTGGAATCGCGACTGCAATCAGTGTTTAATGTTTCGATACTTTTGCGTTGAATATTATCATACAATGATGGCAGCTGCAACGACTGCCGAAACATCGCAAGACAATCTACAGACGCGGCTCACACCCACAAGCCAAGAAAATGCAGACATGCTTAAAAATAACTGATTTCACTATGTTTCTATTAGATGCACTGCTGTCGCAAATACAAGTAGGGTGAGCGTTTTTGATACGGGCGTCACACCTTAGTGATCAAGGCCAGCGAGGAACACGTTGCTTCTGAGGAGTACGGTCATTTACATGTTGTGCCTTTGACTGAAAACACTGCACACTATGTTTATCTCTGGAGCAACTCACAATCCATCAGCCGAGATCAGCGCAACCTAACCAATCGACAGTACAGGTAGATGAGTGGACCTAGAATAAGCAAGTGTATTCACGCCACACATAAAGATTAGATACAAAGACAGATAAGACCAGTGACAGAAGCATCTCATCCGAACACACGAGAACTGATACGAAGTGTTACATCTCCAGGTTTTACTAAAAATTGGTTTCAAAACTTCCAATCACATCTCAAGTAAAACGTACCACCTTGCGTTAAGAGTTAGTAAACCGTAGTTTTTTTTTTTTTTTTGTTTGAGGCACGGAAACGGGGATGGCGATAAGTCGAATATAACCCGTGCGTCAAACACCCCATCGCCTCTAGGCGCAGAGGACTAAACTAGCGTGCAGTGTTTACGTAGTAACTGTTTTTCAACGGAACTTCAAGAGATGGCCCTGTAATTTTATTTGTGGAAAGTATGTGGTAAAGTTCAATGCAGGTTTCTATAATTTTGTTTTACGATTACGGTTGATATTTTCTCGGCTACAGCAACGTGAAAAAGTCATTTTTAGCTCTTTTGAGGAGCTTGATAATCACGTTTTTAATTATCGGACTGCATTTTTAAAACCATAGGGACTTAATTTGAAGTGTGTCTTCTTTTCGTAGATAAACGCATTAGAAACATGTTTAGTAACTATACATGAAAAACGACTATACGTACCTCGCTACAGCACTTCTCACGCGCCAGGTGCACTAACTCTTAAGGGGCCTCTCTATACCTGCGCTTGAAACACGTTGCAGGGAGTTGCGATTATCCTTTTTTTCGACGGAACTACTAAACACGCATTATATTTGTATACCTACGAAAAGAACACACACGTCAAACTATGACGCTGTAGTTTCAAAAATTCAGCACGTTTGTTCAAAACATAATTTTCGGGCCCCTCAAATGGCCAAAATGGGGTTTTCAGACTGGCGTTACCAGTAAAAATAACAACCGGATTAGAAAAACACAACTACAGAAACAAGCGTTAGACTTTGAACTATGCTAGTCACATATTTAAAAAAAAATGTGGTCACCGCTTAAAAAGTCCAGTAGGCAAAAATGATAACAGTTAGGCACTGCACGCCAGCTGAGTAGCTTGCGCGGAGAGGCGATGATAATACGTTACATACGCCGGTTAGCGGCAGTCTTACCGCTCCTGCTTCACACACACAAAGGCAGCCTATCTAGGGAGGCCCCTTAACTCCTAGCAGTGATTTTACTTCCAATGCGTTCATTTCGTGCTTGCTTCTTTAATATTTTTTAACGTTGTACAAACCGTTCCATAGCAATATTGTTCTGATTATGACTACTGTTTGTATTTTTTTTTTGCCGTCAATCTGCATATTTCGTCTGGTAACCGCCCAAGGGCAGGGTAACAATCATTTTAGATAAGCCGCTCTCGTAACTTACTGGTCGCACCTTACTCGCTTAGTCGGGTTACTTTTAGCAAACCATAGACTGATGTTATTCACTTCTCAGATTAACGTCGTGACTTTATTACCTCCTTACGATCATTATTCAGGTATTCCTCAGCTTACAAAACCATCAGGACAGTATTATAAAAGTCTAAAAGGGAGAAGATATTGAAAAATCAATAATTACATAGAAACATTGGAAATTGTTTGTACCGGAATAAATACGAAACCATGGCTTTAACGAGTTTCAATTACGACAGACCAAAATACTTTCACCAAAATTTCTTAACATACTATTTTTTCTTGCTTTCAAGTGATCTAAAACTACTTTCGATAGCTGCAGTTTTCTTATCTTTTCCTTCCAATCACAATTTTTCTTTCTTCGCTCGTGAATTACTGCGGAGCTAGATCCTGTACAGAACCTGTTCGACCAGCACGCCATCTCTTGACGAAACACTGTACTTCCAGGACGTGGCCATTTCTCACGACGGACGAAGCTATTCCTGCCTCCGTTTGCATTGAAAAGTATGTGTCGTTTAGAGTATCCCATTTACTACTTAATTAATTATATTATAAAAATAATCATTAAAATTGAAGAATATAATGCGGACAATGTTACGCAGCTATTTTGCAAAACAATTCCTGTAATGGCAAAAAAAAAAAAATACTTTTGCCTACCGGTGATGTGTCCTAATAAAAGCATTGCGATGGTGAAGAATGGAAACCTATGTCAATTTTCAGCTTTTTTTTATGTTACTGCACGGAAAATTTGACGAAAAAATAAAGTTTTTTTCTTTCCTGTGGAATTAAAAAAATTTGACATAGAAGGTTTTCATTCTTCAACATCGATTGGGTAGTTTAGTTTCGATTATGAAGATTTCTTGGTAACCATAAAATTCAGAACCATGTATAAATAAACCCACAAAAATGAAACTACATACAACAAAGTCACGAAGGATTTTTTTAGATATCGGCATGGGTTTGGGTTTTAAAAACTATTTTTGCAAGAGCTGCAGAAATTCGGACCTAGGCTCTTAAGGCGCTGCTTACCACACGCCTCAAATGCGACACATGTTTTTCTACATAAATATTAAACGCGTGTCCATCGTGTCAATGTACGAAAGGAAAACCACTTCAGACAAGGTTGGAATTTCGTTGTTCAGACATCATGTTAATTAAAAACATTTTTTCTAAGCTATCTAACATAGCTACAACGACCTTTTTAGCCCGTCCTTACTTCAAAAGATGTTAACTGGAGGAATGTGTAACTCAGATATAGACGTTCACAAAACTTTTATCACAGATTTTACAGCAAAAAATTATATGGTCATCGCGTAATGTCCGATTCGGCGGAAACCTTGCACGCTACTTCAGCGCTTGAGTCGTTGAAGCGCTGCGGCATTTAATGCGCTTCAAGGTCGCCCTTATTATCTCCGTCACTTCTAAGACTAACGCGCAGGTGGCGACGCCTTTCAAAAGGAGGAGGGAAATAAATACACATCAACAAATCGCAAGGTACATCAGAAGAATCCTCACACCTCGTGTTCAATTTTCCATTAACTAACAATACCATTATTACAATTGCAGCTACTAAAGAAAAGATTTTTTAATATAACAC
The DNA here is from genome assembly GCA_003012365.1 of Medauroidea extradentata. Classification (NCBI taxonomy): domain Eukaryota; kingdom Metazoa; phylum Arthropoda; class Insecta; order Phasmatodea; family Phasmatidae; genus Medauroidea; species Medauroidea extradentata. The sequence continues at coordinate 10,311 of PNEQ01031180.1, forward strand.
TTTGACATTTTACAAGTGCCTTCAGATATGCATGCAACTCATTTTCTAATAAATTTGGTACAGCGAGCATTTAGTTTATTATTCCAAAAATATTTGACTAATTACGTCAAAATTATTCTTCACATGTAATTGATTTATGAATTTTCTAAATTACCAAACTAAACTACCAAAATAATAAAAAAAATCAGTAATTCCTTTACGGTTTTTTACATATTTTTGCTATATAAACTATTTCATACAAAAATAAAATTGCCTTTAATGATGCAAAATTATTTTTCATGGCTTCATAGTACATCCACAGTCTCATTCTTAACAGCCGATGTTTCCGCAAACGATAGCCTACACAGTACCAGGCGGCAAAGTAGCCGGTGTTTTCGTAAATACAACTTCATAATAGGCCAGTAGGTGGTTAATGAGTTAGTCGCACTTAATGGCGTCTGTGTTCAGTTCGCGTATCTCCAACGTGATTACCTCGAGACAGGTAGGTAACAGCGTCCTCACTACGGTGATAACACACACTATTCTCGCAAAATGACGTCAAAGGAAGTGTTGCCATGCTACATAGCGCCGGATGGTTATTAATTAAGGGAAGCGGTTCACCTCAGTTTTCGACGTCTTTATTTATTTTTATATTTGTACCAGATATTTGTTTTCTTATTTTAGACATAAATTATGATTAAATCTTCCTCTTATGAAACTTTTGTATCTCTCATAGTTTTTGCTTAACGTGTCGTAAACGTCAAAATTTGGGACTTAACGGTTTTAAGTACGCCACTAAAACAAACTGACATACCAAACCGACAAAATTCTCAGTGTATATCAATGTTGTAGGCTATGATTTGACATATATGAAAACAAAAAATAAATTACTTATTGTATTTAATAAAAAATGCTCAATTTTAAAATGAAAATTAAAAAAAAAAAAAAACCATCAACAATTTTTTACAAATACAAAAAATATACATTTTTTTTTTCGTACATGTCAAATCATAGCCTATAACATTGTTATATAGTGTGGATTTTTCCAGTTTGGTATGTCTGTTGGTTTTAGTGGCGTACTTAAAATTGTAAAGTCCCAAATTTTGACGTTTACGATTCATTACGCAAAAACTATTGAGAGATACAAAAATTTCCTAAGAGGAAGATTTAATGACAATTTATGCATAAAATAAGAAAAAAATATCTGGTACAAAAATATATATATATATATATATATATATATATATATATAAGACGTTGAAAACGGAGGTGACCGCGCCCTTAATGCAATTACGCATCATTCTAATAGGCTCAGTAATAGTTCCAAAACAGGCTTCCATTTATCGTAACATTTGTAACGGTACTGATAGTAAGTACCAATACAACGATAGCAAAAAATTGTTTCAATTGGCGACTACATGGAAAATCATGCATATTTATATCCTCGACATTGTGTGATTGGTGACATAGGCTTTGTTTATTGAAGGTGCCTAAGCCGTAGGGTCATACAGGCGCCCGGCCGGCCCCCATAGCATTGGGAGATAAAGCAGTGGACATCAGCTAAACACCGCGCCAGCTACTGAGTGAAGAGCACATTTAAAGAATTCAAGCAGCAGGTCACTGCAAAAACATCTAGTAGCCTATAAATACCGCAATTAAATCCATGGGCGTCGCAAGTTCATATTTGGGGGGGGGGGGGGGGCTGAAATTTTTTAATTGTTGAGGAACACCCATCCCCAAAAGAAAGCGGGAGGGGGGGTCCGGGAATTCTCCCCTGGGAAATTTTGGGTTTCCAAGGTGTAAAATGGGGTCATTTAAGCATTTCTTATTCCTAAAATATACTAATTATAAAGCTGGTTAAAATAGTGATTTTATTTTTTAGAACAATTTTTTAAGTGAACAGATTTACAAAAATAAAACAGTTTACATAGGTATATGTTGGAGCCCAATACACTCCACAAAATAATGAATTTAAATACAATGAGAAACCTGAACCATATTAAACTTACAAGCTGCAGTAGTAGTAAGAATGTTCGACACAACATTAAAAATTAATTAAAAAAACGTATTCACTGTCATTGTAGTAGCCTATCTTGCCTGATCAACCTAGTATATTTTTAAAAAATATATACATTTTCGAAACCTGCCAAAAGTCTGAGTAATAATTTGACTGAAATTGAGCAGATAAACAACTATAAAGAATTTCTTTAAAGTTTGTCAATCTTTACTACATTTGGCTTTGGCATAGTAAAGAATCTGCCCGTAATGAAAGAATGACGTAATGGAGGAAACCATACAAAACTATTATAAATATTTTCTTCCAGATATTTAAACTGAAAAAATGTACAGTTTTACACTTTCAAATTATTTATAAAATCTTCTGTGATTTAAGTTCAACACAATATAAACTTCAGAAAACATAGCCTAAATTTAATTTAAAAATATTACTAAGTTATGCATTTACATATATTTAATAATAACAATAATAACACATACAAATAAAGAAAAAAAGTTTTTGGTTGGGCGTAATCTTTATCGAATAATATAGTCCATTCTCGGTAAAGTGCTGAGCCCTTGAGGTACCTCTAACTTCGTCACTGTACACTTAGTAAGTAAGACATTATAACACAATTACTTACTTAATTCTCCACTAACTTTACTGGAAGAAAATAACTGAGATTTCGTATGTGAAATTTTACACAAAGTTTTAATTCAAAAGTGCTAATTTTATCACGAACAGACTACATAAGCCAATATGTGCAGCAAGGTTTTATCTATAGTTTTTAAAGATACGTATTACAGCACCATTTAGTTAACGAGGTTGTTAACAAATAAAAATATTTCAGTGATAACAGAATTCGTATGTTTCATTCTACTACGAAACTCAATATAGAGGCTGTTATTTAATTTATGTTAAAAACTTTCGGAGATGATTCCTTATAAAAAATGAGGTATAGGCTAGTTACACTATGAAATTTTTTGCATATAACGCAATTTGTAATGGAGACATTCACCCTTGACAAATGAATTTCGAAATTGTATTTTGGAAAATGTTTGCAAACAACGTTGAGTTAACTTTGAACCCGGCCTTATATTGACTGCGATTCATCTTATAAAACAGCTCCTTTATTGGGCATATAAATTTACGCAGCCTGTCACTCACTAATGATTAGATTCTTAAGTATTAATTATGCGAATGACCAAACTGAAATAGCCGTTCCTTGCGAGGTACTTGTCGTCGCGTCCAGTGTCCGATAGAGACGTGGCCTCGACTG
>PNEQ01031188.1:0-18400 GCA_003012365.1 Medauroidea extradentata
AGGTGCATTCGGGGTGCTGCGCAGCACATGGTGAGCCATCACCACTTCGGACTGATAAGGTTGTACATTGTCATTGTTAGAAATACTGTTGATTGGATATATGACTGAATTTTATTGTGATTTATAGTGTTTGGTTAATTGATGGTAGACTTTTCTTGTGCTTTAATTGTCAAAGTTAATTAACGTGTCTGTGACACAGAAGTAATTGTGTGCATAACTAATTGTGTTGTGAGAGTTCTAGTTGAATACTGTTTTGTGTATTTCCTAGCTTTGTGAGCTATTAAATCCAGTACTTAATTTAACTCTTTTATTTGTAATTATAGACCTCTATCCCAAAGAACTCATGGGAATTGCCCACATATAAAGTTTGTGCTCTCAAACTTGTAACAATATTATTCGGTGTAAATTGTATTTTAATTATTGTGCAAACTAACTACTAGCCTATACACATGTATACTCTTCGAAGTTCAAGCCATGCTCTATTTTACCTCATAAACTACTTAATTTAACACAATTTTATGACTTGAACGTATGTCGCTGCAGTTTGTGTGTTAGGTACACTAAAATGTACAGTATCGTGATGTCACCGTGACATCAACACGACGGTTCGCGTTTTTGCCGCGCAAAACAGACTGCGCTTTTTATTTAAGTTTTACTCGAGTTATACAGACACAAATAAAAATGTATAGTACCGTTGTTCAATAAATTAAATTTACTTTTAAATGAAAATAAGATACAATGTAGGCATTTTCCCCATTCCTCAAACGTCTACAATATTAGATGTTTACATAAAAAAGCGTCTACAACAAACGAGCCAACGTTTTTGTTTCGGTTACTTCCTCGAATATTTATTGGGTTCCATTCCAATTTTACTACGCTTGCATATACAGTATAATTATACCTATCTACAGATTTTGGGGAAATAACTTTACTACAACTTGTTTCATTGTATTACGAACACGTTTGCAGCTCTTCCTCGTGGTTACAGCGTGTCTTTGTCCGGAGAAGTATCTCATTTCACTGTACCAATGGGAATGAGGCAACTGCAACACCACACGTCTGTGATTCGCGGGTAGAACCCCGAGACGCTGAGAGTTAAAAACATCCAATCACTGACCATGAAGCATAGTTGCAGATGTGCTTATAATGAACTGAAACAATTTTCCGTAATATTATTTTCACCAAAAACCAGTGGACCTAGTTAAAACACATTTGTTTGCCGAAATTTATTTCTAATTTACGTACCATAGATGTAAAGTTCTTAAATTAAGACGCAAATAATGTATTCAGTTACATCCGCCGTTTAGTCGGCACATTAATTTTTTCCACTTCCATGTCCCGGCCGGCTCATTCGTGGGTGCCTTGTTATAAAACCACCCCTGTCTTTATATAACGTCAGCTGAATATATACTTCGTAACTTAATTTCCGAACAACATCAATGACACTAGCACTGATTAAATTCCACACCTGACAGTTAAATATCGCAATTCCACATAAAAATAAACTTTTATCACATCTATACGATAGTTTGAACACCACTTCCTGCTGATTCTTTGTTTATCGTTTTAAAACACACAGTTTTTCTCGTTACAAATCTGACATTTCTTGGAAAAATTTTTAAATCAGCTTGTTTCAGTGTCTTACAAGGTAAACGTCCCAATAAGATTAATATATTTTAACCAAATTATTTTTCAGTGCATTTTTATAACCGATCCAATACAATTTGGATGCCAGAAATTAAGCTGTGTACCGTCGGTGAATATGCAAATCCTCATACATAAAAAATTGGTATGTTTTCAGGATAGTGGAAAAAAAAGTATGAAAATAATACTTTAACGAAGAAAACTTTTTTATAGTTTTTACTTTTTAAACAGATTTCAGTGTAACATATTACTTTAGTAGCTATGGTTTCATTAGTGTTACAGAAAATAAGAAGAATTATTAATTATTTAGGTAATTTGGAGTAAATGACATTCCAAATATCTTCATCGACGATGTATGAAATTAAATTGTAAATCTCGACATCAGTTACCATATTTGATTTCATATGTCGTTATTTTGAAGTTCTGAGAAGAGAAATGCTAAATTTGCGATTATTGCCCAGATTCTATTTACAATGCTGTACAGTACAGACGTGACAGTTAAAATTTTTACGTGTATCTAGGTCGCATCACTTTGGGAAACTAAGAATATTAATTAGATTACCCGAATGACTAGGGCATAAATACACGTTAGATCACCTGTCACGTCTGTAATACAACGCAAGTCAAACAGGATTAGCTCTATAATTGCAAATTTTATAATTTTCTCGGCAGAATTTTAAAAGAGCGAAACATAATATAATTAGAGACACTGTAAAATCGCGAAAATGTTTAAAATAGTCTCCAATGAACTGTATTATATTAACCGTGACACGCGTGAACAGTTTTGGGACAAATCACACACGCTGTGTGTCCAAGCTGTGCAGTTCTAACTGGGCCTGTTGTGGAGAGAAAAAATGCTACAAATAAACGATAGCCAATGTTGATACGAAACATTCAGTGTTATATACATCACGTTGGAGCCTAGCAAACATTCAACTATTCCCGCAATTTTCCAGTGTCTCTAAATATAATACATCACGACCGATGCCGAAATATGGTAACTTCTAATATAGGTTGGAAAGTTCTATAGTGAAAGTTTATTAACGGGCAACTTCTGTCGCTAAGGGCGAGGTTTTCGAGTGTTGCTGTCTTTATCCCAATCTCTCTCAGATCCGTGGTTATTTTAGCTTAGATGTGACATAATTAAACGTGATGATATACCGCTAAATTGTTTTGTGCAAATATACCCTTGAAAACACTGTTGTTATTGCAGCACGTATGATTGGTTGATATACGTCTGCAGACCAATAACAGGCATCAAATATTACAACAGCGGGATTATTATTGACTCAATCAAGTAGGACAACAGCTCCACGTACAAGAGACAGCCAGTAAATTTCTGGTAAGCTGAACGTGAGTTCAAATCCAGTAAACAGTCAAGTTTCCCTGCGATACACCATCATCTCTGCACACAATGTGTGAACTTTCACCTTTCGTAGTTTTTTTTTAACAGGGAAAATATGCCGCTTGAAATATAATGCAGCGAGATTTAAATTTTTTCCAATGCAGTTTTGTTTTGCAATCGAAATAATTGCATTTGAACGTTTCAAGCGGAACGACAATTTAAACACACCGAATATGTCATAAACACTTTTTTAGTAGACCACCAGTACTGTTATAAACGGGGTTTCACAATCTGAATATCAAAATACACATAAGACCGACACTAAACAGGTCTGCAAAGAAATCTGATTCAGAATTTTCATCCATGAAATTAATGAAAGATTCACCCATAGTTTCAAGAAGAACAAGGGGAAGCTTTCAAGATTATTAAGGATCACAAGCGTGTTACAATGGCTACAATGACTATATATCTTAGTTTTAACACTCACTGTGAAAAAGGTAGGTAATTTTACTCATCAAGTGTATGGAAATATTCGCCAGCTTGGTGCGGGAAACATTTTTTCCGAACATTTGTAAAAATGTTCACACGGTATTTCACTCGTTCTGAATGTAAAATTACCACAGAAGGCCTGCGCTAATACGTATTGAAAAATGGCATTAACAATTTTGTAACTTTCCTTTACATGCGTGGAGTAATTTTCCTTACATTTAGAAGTAATTGTCTTCCTTTACACATAGAGTCAAATTACCTAATTTTTTTACAGTGAAGATCACACTCCGAAAACCCTTCAAAACAGAACATTTTGGAACCGTATCGAAATCACACTTTCTTTAACAGATTATATTACATTCGTCTAATACGCGTAAAACGATCAGTATTTTCTGTAAAACTAGACGACTTACGCACTTCTCAAACAAACAAATGAACACACACATAATTAGCTACGTAATAAGAGGTTTCGCAAGGAAAACTCGTGCACACTAAAATAATGTAATTTCTTCGGAAATAGGAACATGATATTTAAACATGATGTGGTTGTCTTGCTTTGTTGACTTAATTGAAAAGTAATTGGTGGTTAAGTATAAATTTTTTATAAGTGATGAAGCTAGCAAATCACATAACAGTTGATATCGTCCAAAGCAGAAAAACCAAATCGCAAATAAATAACCAGTTTTAACACTAATTGAAATAGTGTTACACCAACATGTTTACTTTAACAGTCTGGCAACGCTATATGTTGAACTGGTAACATCTTGAAAGGCTGAGGTTACAAACATATAAACTAGTATGTAGGTTATAGTCGCAATTAAAAGCAATAACAAATTGTTAGAGACTATGTTTTAACGCGGAAATATCTTGACGTTCATCTTACCAAAATACTATTGGCTTTAGCTTGTATTTGGAATGTTACCCAATTTGATTGAGCAAATAAGAATCTCGGTATTTTAATATGCCTGTTATTGGTCTGCAGACAGATACGTTGTGTCTCACTCAATTATACATATCAGAAGAAACTACAGCGTTTTCAAAAGAGCGTACGTTGGCACAAAACATTTTCGCGATATACCAACATTAGAGTTCCGGATATTTCGCGGGTTCAACGCCCAGCAGGCTGGACTGCACAGTCCTGTATACACTCTGTCCTCAGCTACTTGTACATTGGCTGCTGCTCCAGTGAGTGAACATTTGAACATTTGACGATGTAGAGCGGGAGTCCATGAGTGTTTTTATGCATGTCCGACATTGCTTCGGAGTTCTCAAGGTCTCGTTTAGTAAACAATTACTAGGGACCTGAAAAATTCGCGTTCTCTTTTAGGCACAAGCTAAAATTTCATCATCTGTATGTTCGTGTCACTTTCATCATTGGTAGGGACTGGAAAATTTCGCGAATTCAATGACCTGCAGGCTAGAATCAACTATCCTATGCATACTCAAGCCCCTACTATTTGTCAACTAGCTGCTACTCAATGGAACAACAGACAATGAACGAATAGACGGGGCTTGAGTATGCATAGTACAATAGATTCTAGTCTACAGGTCATTGAATTCGCGAAATTTTCCAGTCCCTAATCATTGGTCGTTGACTTATTTGACACATCGTGTAATTCGCTTAGCCAATAAGTAAAGAGGATGATACATCGCGAAAATATTTTGTGTCAACATACCCTTGAAAACGCTGTAGTTATTTACAACACATATTATTAGGTGACGTAGGTCTCACACAACGTAGCTGTCTGCAAACCAATTACAGGCATAAAATATTACAATAGCGGGATTCTTATATTGGATCAGTCAAATAGGGCAACATCTACACATAAAAGCGAAAGCAAGTCATCTTCTGATAAACTGAACGTGCGTTGAAACCCTGTAAGCAATCAAGTTTTCCCGCGATAAATCATCCTCTCTACCAATAATACAAATTTAACTAAATGCAAGCCCGCATCACCGTGTCAGTCAGAGAGCAGCTAATGAACTTCTGATGTTTGCTCGAGTACAGAGATATTCTTGAAGGCTCAAGTGAGTGAACCCGCAAATTTTTCCGGTCTCTAACAATGACCCAATCGAAAAAGTTTCCAACATGTACTGTACATGACTTAGAAATCCAACCTCCCCTCAGTTGAATACGCGATATTTCCGGGACTCTACCATCATCGCTACTCATTGTACAAACGGATCCCCGTAGTAAAGTCTGTATATTACACGTCACTCAGGTGTGATTACAAGCTCGTATACAATTCGGTAGACTTGCTCAAGGGTCTACAATACGTCACATACTTTATCGTCTTTAATATTTATCCAGTCGGTGTCCTGGGTTCATACTCGTAAAACGTAGATTACCTCTGCTGGAATGACTTATTGCGATTCCCTCTGGCAAATGCTTAATCTTCAGCCAGTAGGATGTGTTACCACAATTTCCCCGGTGACCTTGAGCGGCCGGACACTGGGCAGAGAGCTGATGACTAAATTCAGTGCAGCACTACTATGTAGCCTATAACAACTGCTTTCGACACTGACATAAGGGCGTCCAAGTTGGGAAAGAATCGTAGTTTTATACTTGTATGAAATATTGTTCGTTTTGTAGACGTTACATAGGAGCATATTTTCCTCTTACAAAAACATTTGCTCAACGAGTTTTCCCACAATGGCACTTAAAAGTAAAACTTTGCATATTTTTAGTTCTTACGAGCCGCAAAAACCAATGCACATAAGTAAATTAAAAAATTCACTCTAAAACTACATGTCACGGGCTCCTGCTTGACATGTTTTAAAACCGATTACAAATGATTTTTGTAGGTTAAAATAAAGGTCTGAAATTTTGAATTTTTTGTCGCTTTATGGATTTTTTTTGTTACAAAAACATTATGCAATTATTTTTAAACCATGTTAGGCAGTAGCTCGTCTCACGTAGTTTCAGTGTGAATTTTTTCATTTCATGTATGTTAATTGTTTTTTTTTTGCGGCTTATAAGAACTAAAAACGAGCAAATTTTGACTTGAAGTATCACAATGGAAAAACTGGTTGAGCTAATTTATTATTATTATTTTTTCGTAAAAGGGATATGTACTCTTAAGTAACGTACAAAACTGATGACACAATTCCATAAACACACACACACACAAATATATATATATATATATATATATGATTTTTCCCCACATAGATGCCCCTAAGTTCCCTGGCAACAACTTCAATTGCTGGGTGCAGCTCTGCACTTCTGCTGGGCGCTTGGATGTGGAACGCCCGCTGAACACTCAAGCGCTTACAATCTCCCACTCTGTCTGTCATCATACTATCCTGCTCTCACATGTGAACAACACCAAACTAATTACAATACATATACACTCTAGTACGCTCGTTAAAAACTGAAATAAATATATTTTTAAAAAATGCTCTTAACATATAAAGTTGGTTCAATAGCACAACTAGTAATTTTAAAAAAGAACTAACTGGCTGAAGAAAATTAAATTTATGAAATTTCTAGTAAAAATCCTAGTAAACTGTGTAAAAAACTGGAATGCTTATTAAGAACTGCATAAATTTATGTGCTAAATACGGAACGAAATTTCGTAAGAACGATTTCCGCAACTGACTGGCGATGTCTTGAGACCAGGAAATTTCGTAGATTCAACGACCAGCCGGTTGGACTGCACAGTCCTGTGTACGCTATGTCTTCAGCTACTTGTACGTTGGCTGCTGCTAGAGTGAGTGACCATTTGTACATCTGGCAAGGTAGCGCAAGAGCCAGTGAGTATTTTCATGCAGACGTTCTATTATTTCACAGTTTTCATCTAAAAGTCCCATTAAATGTTATCTAACCAGGAAAGAATGAAACATATACAGGATTTTCAATTCTAACGTCTTCGCCAATGAGCGAAATTTCCGGGAATCTACACTGTAAAAAATGTGAGTAGTATTACTCATCATATGTATGGTAATATTCCCCAACCTTGAGAGGAAAATATGATTTCCTAATATGTGTGGAAATTTCCGCAAGGTAGCGTATTCGCCACACAAACCACTCGGAAGTTTCGCTCGTGCGTTATGTCAAATTGTCCTAGAGGGCTTGCGCAAATACGTAATTAAAAATTACATTACCAGTTGAGTAACTTTCCTTGACACGTGTTGAGTAATTTTCCCTCACTTGTAGAGGTAATTAGCTTCCATTACATGTAGAGTAAATTTACCAAAAAAAATTTTACATTGTAGTAACGACTGCCAACACGTACTTGGAAAAAAATATACACGAAGAGCAAATGACAATATGTCGGAAATATAAAACCGAAACCACATTCGCCTTTCACATTGGAAAACATAACGTCACTAGTAACTTATCACGTGGCAACTTTTTCAACGTGGCCTCAACATAAGATATATGTTCTCTAGTCTAAACTTTATACTTTTTGTAGGTAAATACAGGTTCTGAAGGAACAAATAGTGCATACTGACCAGGTGGCATCATGTATGGTATGGGAGAATTTTATTATCACTTACCGACTGATCATGTGTGAATTTTTTTTTTTAGCTAGAATTAATTTGTTATCTTTATTTTTATACCCAAATACAGTGTTGATAGACAAAAAATTTCCTTTACTAATTGATAAACAGACTGTATTTGCTTATTTATCACCGTTTAAAAATGTTTTAATGGACTCCACTGCCATTTATTTATAATTTCCACAAAACATTATAATATCGTATTATTTAACCTGTTTCCTGTAGTGCACTAACTAGACAATATTATTAAATTTCAGTCCAATCAAAAAAATTCGTATTTAATTTGACGGAATTAGTCAAACCAAGTTTCCAATTATAATGCCACACGTTATTCTTAAACAAAGCCTACCAGCGTTTTCGCTTTTTCATATACGTAAATACTTACAATTTTAACATTTCAGATGAAATAAAAATAAAAACTTGAATCCTTACACGATCTAACTAAACCATGTACAAAACACGGTGACTCTTACTAAATTTTGTATTTTCTAAAAGTGCCAAATTGTGTAAATTCAAGCTTGTGATGCACATAGATATCTTACCTTCTAAAACCGTTCGAATCATCGCATTTATTTGCAGTGAAATTTTTATAACTAGCTTTTCTTTTTCTGAAAATAAACGCTTAAATAGCGTGAATGTCTTAATTTAGTATTCTATGTAACGAAGCTTCAGGGAACACTTCACGTTGCCTCAGAAATAGCCCTGGAGCTACGCAAAGTTTCAGCAATTTCTAAATGCAGAGAGCAGTTTCATGTTACCTAATTACGTGCAGCGTTTTCGTATATGAAGGGCGCACTTCAGAAAGCAACGAATATTTCCAGCAACACAAAAGCAGAGTTTCGAACAAAGCAGTGCGTGTACTTAGCAAGGCACAGAAGGTTCTGAACTAATACTGCACGGGCATTAACGGGGCACAGTATTTCCACGGATACTTGAGCACAACTTGGTTTATTCTCGATGACGAAGCGCGATCACGTTCCAAAGCAAGCAATTTTATGTCAGAGTGTAGACTCTGAACACGTGACATTAATAGAACCGGTGACTTTTTGGTAACAAGATTTTGCAGCAACTTGTTTCATTGCCTTACGTGTTCTTGTATTTGTGGAAAGGCGTGGATCATTTTGCTGAGCCAATCATTGACGAACAGCGGTCGAGGTCCAAGAAAAACTCTGTTAGAATTCGACCATAAGCTTCGAGCACTTGGCGTTAATGCACCTGCCGGTCAGACCCAATGGTAAGTTGCTGAGACCAAGTTTTACTACTGGGGAATTCGCTCTTCGTCTCTTGCACGCTTGAGTCTGTTAGTCTAAAGGCTTCACGCGCAACTTAAGAGTAGTGTAGTGTCACGGACAGAGTTCCGTAAATTTCGGGGATTCAACTGAGGAGAGGTTGGATTTCTAAGTAATGTATGGATCGTTGGAAACTTATCCGATCGGGTCATTGTTTATTAATAGAGACATGCAAAATTCGCGTTATCATTTGGCAGCATACTAAACATCACTTTCCTATATATAACAATATGTAATTTGCGATTCAGTTGGCCACGAACTTGTATGTGTTGTCATTGACGTGTGTTACGTCTTTACATAGATTGGCCTCTCTACCGTGTAAGCATTCTCCGCGGCAAGTCACGACAATATCGGCCAGCGAGAGACGTCGAACGAGCCTATAGTCACTAGGAGTCTAGTCAGCTGTCAGAAAATAACGCGAATTTTGCATGTCTCTATTTATTAAACGCCACCTTGAGGACTCCGAACTAATGACGGACATGCATAAAACATTCATGGACTCCCGCGCTACATCGTCAAATGTTCAAATACTCACTCACTGGAGCAGCAGCCAATGAACTGGAATGTACAGAGGACTATTGAGGCTAGCCTGTAGGTCGTAGAACTCGCGAATTGTCAGGGGCTCCAAGTCATGGATAGAGACCGGAAAAATTCACGGGTTCACTGAAGTGTAGGCTAGCCTGCAAGAATACTTGTGAACTGAAGCACACAGGAGATGCTCATTGCCTGCTTGATGTTAAAGTGATATAGATCTGTATTCATTATTCATTATTGACTCAGAGACATCCAGGAGAGGTCAAATAAGTCATAGGCCAATTGTGAAAGTGACACAAACTTACAGTTTGGATTCTAGCTTGCGCTTAAATTAAAATGCGAATTTTTAAGGTCTCTAGTGATTTACAGAGGCACGATTATTTCACATATTGTTTCTAGGTCAGGGTGAACTTCAAGAATATATATTTTACTGTCATTAGTGTGAGATGAGGACAGCTGTTATTACACACCTTTGATTATACAGCAAGCCTGTAGTACCTGCACTTGCCAGTATAATAGTTCCAAAAACAACTTAGATTTATGCATAGAAATTGCTGGAGGTGCGACCATTTCATGGATTTACCTGGCAGAAGTTTATTTCTCAGTTGTACAGGATGTATCAGTACAGCGGTTACGAACTTTCATGAGAGAGAGAGAGTACACACAAGACGATGGGAAATCACACAGCAATGCATAGACAGAAACGCTTTCCTGGCGCCGTAGTGACGACACAAAACACATGAAAGAAAGAACACGAACAAGAGAAGAAAACATGTTTATTATTCTTAATGCAGAAGAAATGCTGGGAAGTCTTTGGCTGGGGATGACGGACGATGTCTCTTTATGTTTTTTTTTTTTTTTTTTGCTTTATTAAGATTAATTTACAAGTTTTGTTTTCTTATTCGTGTCCTTTCCTTCTTGTGTTTTGTGCCGTCACTACTAGGCCACGAAAGCATTTTCGATCATGCATTGCCAAGTGATTGTCTGGGTGTACTGTATCTCTCCTGAATGTTTGTAACCGCTGTACCAACACATCCTGTATACACGAACAAGCCACAATTTACTGTTCATTGGCAGAGACCTGCAAATTTCACTTTATTATCTGACAGGAGCCTGGGGCTCCCAAGTTACTCTGTACTCATCTAACTTCTGATGTTAGTCGACAGTTTGCGTGGTACGCTTCGGGCACTCTTTCAAACAATGATAGCAGATCAACTGTACAATGTCTGCTATTCTGTAGTTCAAACACACAAATATACGAAGGCTCGAAGCCAACTACGTCACGGAGTGCTGAGTTCTGGATGAGCGTAAACGAGTGGACACGAAAACTGCACGTCTCTATTCATTATCTTCCAAACGTACCAACTGGTAGCAAGAAAAAGCTCAAGGATTTTTTTTTTTCGTATTTAGTACTCGCTTTTATTTGTCAAAGGGATGCACAAAATTCCGCCGTAAAGTAAAAAGAGTGACAATGAGGGATAAGTTGTTGGCGTTCAACTTCACTTCACTTCACTTCACACGTTATTAACTGGCCTTCATTGCCGTCAGAGCCATACGCGAGTCTGAACACGAATATTATAAACTTACTAGGGGTATAGATATGAGCAACTCTGGTGAGAAGTTGAGAAAGTAGAACCAACAGATCAATCTTATCCAAGCATACTTGTGCTGTTCGTAAAAATGCGTCTACGCTGATGCATATCGATTGATACAGGTATTTATTGTTGGAAGAGTAACCAACATGACCAAGAGTAAATCACCGAAATTCACATACATCTAATCATTTCTGAGCACTGATTGTCTTGTGACAAATCCATGCTTCCTCGTGGTATATTCTCTACCTAGCATGCTTATGTGCTTCTTTAATATTGATAGATTTTATTGTAATAGTTATCAATTCACGGTGGCGACCGGTTGGGTTGTTAACAGGTGACGATCAAGTTTTTCAGAACATGTGCACTTCTGTTAAACGCGCCATAGACAAATTAACATCAAGATCTACAGGATATTGAATCTTTAGTGTCTGCTAACTAATAAGTGGCGTCTGCAGACTAGCGTGGCAGACAATGTAGCGTCAACTAGCACACAACCGTGTACAGTTCTTCCTGACAACAACTCGTTTGCCATTACTCATAAATACTGTTAAGATGCATTATTTATATGACAAGGGATTTTACCAAAAAAGATTTTGCTCTATTTTGTTTCAAAGCCTCAAGTGCACATCGGCAGCTGTGCTTCATGGTTATTGGCTGCGTGTCTTGGTACGGACACGTCTCTCATTTGACTGCACCTACTAGAATACGGTCATTGTGATACCAAACGTCTGTGATTGGCCGGTAGAACCCCAACACCACAGAAAGTTAAAACATCCAATTACTTACCACGAAGCAGAGCTGCAGATGTGAACATAAGTTGTTAAAACAAAATTGAGGGGTTTGCTGCAAGACCAGTTAAGTCCAGAAAAGTACTTTT
This sequence comes from Medauroidea extradentata, assembly GCA_003012365.1. Lineage (NCBI taxonomy): Eukaryota > Metazoa > Arthropoda > Insecta > Phasmatodea > Phasmatidae > Medauroidea > Medauroidea extradentata. The sequence continues at coordinate 12,280 of PNEQ01031188.1, forward strand.
TGAGTAAATGGAAAATCAATGTTTGATGTAGATGAAAAAAGGGTCTTTTTGAAAATTATTAAAATGAAATTGCACTATGTTACTTCTGTATGATTTATACATATTACATAAGCACATGAATGGGGGAAAGATAATAAACGAAATATTTTTAATAAGTAAAAAAAATTCGACTTGTCTGGCTTTTGGACCAAACCCCTCAATAGTCAAAAATATTTTTTGCCATAATTATTAAAAAAAACATTAATATTAAATCCTGATTTACCTTCTGTGAGAACATAAACATATGTTATCATTATCTCGTTACTATACTATTGATAATATACTGAGGCACATAATCAATTTTTATAATTAACTGATGTGCATATTAAAATAGATCAGTAGCCAGTAATTGCATTAAAATAATGATGTTTAAAGGAATTTAGTGTTGTATATGCTTCACAAAATAAATTGTTAAACCATAAACCTACAACAATGTTTTACTTTTGCTTAACGCCCATCTCCGTAGTGTATTCAGGCGCCGGTCTACAGATACGAGAGTAACTGGGTTCAAATCCCGGCTCGAAAATGTATATTTTGCTGTTCCTTCATCTCACATCACCCTTATCGTGGACCTCGTTGTTTACGGGCCGTAAAATCCTCTCACGTCACTTAATTTTTGTTTAATGGTATACGATATTTTTAAGGGATAACTTCAGATTTAAATGAAACCATTTTTCATTCGGTTGGTCCGCTAAAATTTTTCCACTACATGATCTGCGCAGAACAAAATGTCAAATTAGTAGGGACTGGAAAATTTCGCAAATTCAATCACCTGTAGGCTAGAATCCATTGTACTATGCACACTCAAGCCCCGTCGATTCTTTCATTGTCTGTTGTTCCACTTAGTAGCAGCTAGTCGACAAATAGTTAGGGCTTGAGTATGCGTAGTACAATGGATTCTAGCGAAATTTTCCAGTCCCTACAAATTAGTTTACGCCTATCATAATATTTGTAGTAGGCAAAGGTGTAAATTTATCTCTGCAGAGTTATTTTTAATTAATATCTGGGTGTTCGCACATGGCGAGATTAGTAAAATTGTGCAAAATTTAGGTATGGTGATATTCACACTTTTTTTTAACATAACTATTGACAACACTTTAAGCTCTTCAAGTATAATATTTTGTTTTGACAGTTTCATTTTTGTCACATCAAAACTTCTTTCGCGTCACTAAACCATAGAACATTTTACGACCTGTCATTAGCAACACAAACAATTTCCACCAATTTCCACCATAAAGTTTCAGAGGGTAAGAAATGTTTCCTAGTCCTTACAAAAATACTTTTTACTTGAAAATAACATGACCTTAATTTGGTACGGGCAACATTATTTAACCTCAATTTCACCGCATACCTAAAGTTGGTTAAGAGGTACCACAAATAATTGTCCCATCCTCGTTACGCTTCTTTAACCACTGATGGCAATGAAAATGGACTTATTATGAGCAAGTCTAGTTTGGGTGGCAATATTAATAATACCATTATCCGCAGAGAACTGAAATGGCGTGCAATTTTGTCGTTTTTTATTCTATGTAACTTCAGAGGGAGAACTTATAATTTAATATGTTCAAAGTATGCTGTAAAGACAAATATAAACTTTTATTTCTTGGTTTCCGAATAATGATGAGTTCTTTTCAAACTCAGAAATCTAACAAAGAGGTTTTCACACATTCTGAGAAAGCCACAAAAACATGTTTCTAATAGACGTTCTGTAATTTGACAACACGAAAGCATATTTTTAAGTGTGTGTTCTTACAGATGACGGATATGAACTTGGGAATACGTTCAGCAGTTCTGCGTAGGAAGTAATGCGTGTGACAGTTACATAACCGTTCATGCGACTTGCGAGGAATTCTCTTCAGTTTATCCATGAAGCAAGGCCAGTATTCGGCACTCATAAACTAAACCGACTTAATAAAGCACTGTAAAGCTCCAAGCGTTTTCGAAACTACATAGACGTTTTCGTACAGATCACTTCCAATATTCGTGTGCTATTAAAAGCAAAATATTTTTTATGATTTTAGTGAACAGAATTTCAATATATAGTTTTAGTTAAAATAAAATAATTAAAACAAACAAGCGTGTAATTAAAGTAAATTTTCAAGAATTCTAGTTGTTGTAAGCATCTCAACATTTTGAATTATAAATTGTAATGAAATATAATAATGGTATTTCATTGTAGACGTACATAAAATTTACTATAGAACAATTTTCAATATAAAACAAAAATAAAAATAACAGTTTCTTTAAGGTCAACAATTTATGATGTAAAATTTTTCGAAACATAAGGAATATATCGTTAAATTATAATTAACTAAACTGCTGTGCCATATATACACATACATACATACACACACAAGGGGCAACTTTTGGCTACCTGAATTTTGTCAGCTAGAAAGTTAACTAGGTATGTGACAATCCAGTTTGTGTTTGAAGTATCTTATGTAAATATTTGTAGTATTTTTTAGTTCAAGCACGATTAATCTTTTAACTAAAAGATAACATGTAAATAAACCTATGTCTGTACGTTCATCAGTCATAAAGAGTCATGTTCAGGTTGTGAACAACTGGCGCACACATCACGACATTTCACGGTAGACTACACATTATTTGCATTGTTCCATTCGAACGCATTGTCAAAAGTACGTAGCCGGTTCTCTTCTACTCAATATGCAAATGTATGCTCGCGAATTCATCAAACGGTCGCGCCGGGGAGTGATTTTCGAAATTAACATAACAGAATATTTGCCCAACGGCTGTGTATTGTCGTGTCGAACACGCTAGGTGTTTCAGAATTACGAACGCCAGCGTAGAAAGAAACATTTTGTAAGCTCAAAACATTGCTGTCGCCATAATTTTACTGACATGTAGGTGATTCGTTGATTAAAGCAAAGGATTTCAGAAGCTAATTTACATATATATTATAAAAAAAGAGTATCCAACCAAGATAATATTATCTTCGAAATTTGTGAGTGAATATTTTGGCAGAATGAAATGTTTGTTGCGAACAGTTTCTGAATCTACATTTTCGAACATTTCGTTATAGAAGAAGTTTGTCAATCCGACTAAAACATTGCCAAATCTGTTACTAAGGATTTCTCTTTCTTCAGTTTGTTTTGCATTGACATATAAAATATGTAGTTTGCAATGTGGTCTCACTGTGTTAGTTAATGTGTCATGCAAGACAACTTTCCATTCGGCGTAATCACGTGGTTAACGACACAACATAGCCTTTTAGGAGAAAAGACGATCGTCACTATCCACCCATTCTACTTCTTTTGCGAGTTATCTTTTAAAGCTTAAAAGTGAGCAGACGTAAAAAAGCTGTTCCGCTGGTTTCACTGAAGAATGTTTAGTATGTTAACCAGTTTTTGAAGCAAATGAAACCAAGATTTCAGTTTTTTTAACTAAAGACATTTTAGTTAATTATATAATTAGCTGACGACGCATTCTATGTGTCTGAAATATTCTTGCAGTGGGTATGAAAAGGGAAAATAAATTAATGGAACACTGTAGACATTGAAGTGTATGTTGTCTCACGAAAACAAGAGTGAACCAAGAAAAAAACAATAAATAAAATACAAGCTTAATTGACTGTAGCCGACACATATACAAAAAACAAAACCTAAAAGAAAAAGTGTCACATCACAAAGGAAACAAAAAGGAAATTAAAAGTTCTAAACAAAAAAAAATATTATAGCATTAGTGATTTTACTACATAATACATTGTAAAAATAAGTTGCACATTAGGAAAATACGCACTTACGGTATGTACTATTTTAAAACCCAAGAACTGCATAATTAATGCCAAAACCATAGGTAAACGTAGGATCATTGCCTTGCCACTTGCGATCGACTACAGTCGAATTCTGTAGGACGTGGGTTCGATACCCTATCCGGTCATCCTGATATAGGTTTCACGTGTATTTCCGAAAGCACTCCAGCTGACTGCTCGAATGGTATCTTGCCACAGGCCACGGCCACTTCCTTTCCTATCGGACACTTTGGTTTCTTCTCTAATGAATGAACTATCAACGATATATTAAGTCCTTACGACCTACCTTCTGATAGTTTGTGAGAATACATTTGACCACATTAAACTTACATAAAAATATGACTCGTCGATTTCTTTATTTTGTCTGTTAAGGTCATGATAAGATTCGCCATAGCCTATGTCAAAATTGTCGTTTTTGTCACGCTTATTTTCAAATAATGGTACGTTATTTGTATAGAGATTCAAACATCCGTTAGGCTGTAATTAGAGGCAATTATTTTTGGTGAAAAGAATTTAGCAAAGTTAGTTTTACATCTGTATATCTGCATCTTGGTTACTGGCAGGTGCAGAAGCGTCATTCATTTCTCTGTGCCAATTATAAGAAGGTTACTGCGACTATACAAGTCTGAAATTTGCCAGGAGAATACCAAGACAACTGAGAGTGAAATTATAAAACCACTGATCATTTATGAGAGCTGAAAATGTGCGCACAAGGCACTAAAATATATTGTTGCAAAATTCTTATCACCAAAAATCACTGCCTCTAGCTATAATTAACTAGCCTATGCTCACCTGACGTTGTTGGCTCCGGGTCTTCGTACCTTCTTTGTGCCCGCGTTAGTTCGCATTTCGCAGCTGTCCCTAAATCATTGGTCGAAAAAGCCCTTCAAACTCGCCACACAATCTGCCGGCCAACACCAGGCGTCAGATGAGCATACAGAGAAGTCCAGTCTATCAGATAATAACGGGCTCTAGTGATCACGCTTTTTTGTCATACAGGTATCATACGCAGCCTGAGTTGAATTGCTAACGTCTGCAGTAAACTTATCAGTAACAGTTCATAAAATCAAGAACGCTAAAGCGTACAGTAAACTTATCAGTAGTTATTAAGGACCTTTGAGTTTCGCGAAAACTATTTTGCAACACTTAGTTTAAATGCCTTGTATGCACCACTGAAGCTCTGATTCGTGGTATTTGGCGGCGTGTATTTGTGTGGAGGGGTCACTTACTAGACCGCGCCAATCAGAACAAGGTAACGGGTACACAAAACTTCCATGATAAGTGGATATAACCCCAAGACGCTGAGAATTAACCAATCACTGACCACGAATCAAAGCTGCAGGTGTGATCGTAAGGCACTGGAACAAACTGGGCCAAAATTATTTTCGCGAAAATCAGTGGTCCCTAGTAGGGCCGCGATTTCATGGCGAAAATATTTTTGCAACATTAGGTTTCAGTGTGTCATGTGCACATCTGCAGCTCTGTATCTTCTGTGATTGGATGATTTTACTCTCACTTGCCTTGACAAATTACAGACGTACGGAGGCACAATAATCATATATTATGACTGGTGCAGTCAAATGAGAAACGTGTCTGAACAAAGGCACGCTACCAGTAATCATAAAGCATAGCTGCAGATGTGCACGTGAGACACTGAAGCAAAGTGGGGCAAAAATATTTTCGCGACATAATCGTGGCCCTAGTTCCTATTAATAAGTAGAGGTACGTCAATTTCGCAGATACATTCCAGGTCAGGTTGAACGCCAAAATATATACTTCATAATCACGTGTGTGATAATCTGACGGTTGTCACGAAACGCATTTGACTACCGCAAGCCAGTATAGTTAGAGACCTGAAAAATTTGCGAGTTCACTGACATGTAGGCTAGCCTCCAAGAATATATGTGTATTCAAGCAGACCGCATGTGTTTATTAGCTGCTCGCTAACACTGTGAAATGGGCCTGCATTCAGTTACATTGTTATTATTGGCTCCGCGACTTCAAGGAGGTGTCACATAAGTCAACGGACAATCGTGGAGGTGATACGAATTTACAGTTGCTGGAGTTCTAGCTTGTGCTTGAAAGTAAACGCGAATTTTTCAGGTCTCTAATAAGGCCGGTATTCCTAAACAAAAAGTTAGGGTCTACATAAGCACTACCATCTCAGGCGCCAGAAAAGCAACGACAGAGACCTTACTCGCTGAGCGTATTCCTAGACGTGTTTGCGCCGTGACCCAAGATGGTGTCAGGTAAGTCACTGCTTATTATTCGCCGACCCGCGCGACACTAAAAACAAATGAAGGCATGATG
>PNEQ01031189.1:0-18402 GCA_003012365.1 Medauroidea extradentata
CTTAACAAAGCCATAACAATAGCTTTTCTGCGTCTATCCATCACAGCTGGCGAACTGCGTCCATATACCCTCGCAGACACTTCCAGACTAGGGCGTCCACCCGGATATACATTGTCATCGTGTGAAGACAAGAGACGGGTGCCGCCCGTCCGGGTAGTTACCCGACCGGGCGTTTGCCCGGACTGTGTGAAAGAGGCCTGAGTCGCTGTACTGACGAGAGAGAAACGTCGCGCATAAATATTTTGATACTAGTCTCCAAAGTAGCTATTCCTTAGAAATCTGGGTGGTATGGTAAAACTGAAGAACGTTTAACTCCTTAACAACATAATATTTAAATTAAAAGCAGTGTTTTTATTTGTATGAGACATTTAAGGTATTATACAGACAGTATTAGTATTACCGGATTCAAACCGCTCAAAGAGATAAGGGAGATTATAAACTTCGCACTGGTCTCTGTATTGTTATGGTTCTACCATAGATATAGCCACGAGCTTGTCGCGAAAAGATGTTTGAATCATTCTCTTTCAGTGTCTAACGTGCACATCGCCAACCGTGCTTCATGGTTATTGGCAACATCCAACATGTCTTTGTTCATACAAGTCATACATTTGACTGCACCAACCAGAACAAGCTTACTGCTACAGCACAAGTCTGTGATATTCCAGTAGAACAGTAGAACCCCAGGGCCAGTTAGAGTTACAACACCACTAACCATGAAGCAAAGCTGCAGGTGTGCACATAAAGCACTGAAACCAAGAGGTGTAAAAGTCTTTTAGCCTCAAACTCATGGCTACATCCATAGACGTGTGCCTGGCTTGAAGAGTGTTTCAATATTCATGGGAGGTACGGACAAGCCGACTGCATGCCGAACATTCCATACCAACCCTATCCCGCGTCCTCTTTCTATCCCCGTTGACACTCAATCGCCGAGGGGCTGTGGCAGACCACTCAGGCAAATTGGTTCCGCCGCCTGCATGAAGGGGAAGGGGTGGAGGGGTGACACGTTGGCATTTACCATCAACACTCTCCCTTTACCAACCTCATCACAAATCACTTTTTGATCAACCCCCACCGCCGGGGTGTTCCTCGCCATCACATTTATAGCGCAAAAAAATAAAACAGAAAAACAAAAGGGGGTAAATATTTCAGTCACTACAGAATATTTAATGTGCGTCCGATCTAAATATTCTGGTGGAAAACAAAAAAAAAATCACGTTATGTAGCATGTTGCTGCCGTCTGCCAAAACAACGCATATTTTGCAAACATCATAACACGTATGAGGAGCCCAATATTTGAGCACTTTTGGCATGTTATACTAGGCGTTCTTAAATGCATCTACAGTTTTAATAACGATAGTAGACGAGCGCTTGCTTTTATAGGCTTGCCTGGTACATTTCCTTTACGCAATGTTGAACGTTGAAGCATAATGCCAAAGTTATAAACTGACGGGAAAGTAACGACAACATTTCTTCAACAAGAAACGAGAACAATAAGTATGTTATTAGGACAGAAACAATTGCTGAATCATTTTACAGCTTGCAGACAACAACGTACGCCTAGGATAATCAACCGAATTGATTTCCAAAGCATCTAATTCACACCTACGACGAATACGAGCTCTCGGGAAATCGCTTCTCACTTCCTAAAACACAAATTGATGAGAAATAACAGTTACCCAGGCAATAAAGTAACTAATGCATGTCAGTGCGACATCTAGTAACGGAAATTATCGTGGCAATTTGAAATTGATTTGCAAGTTGCCAGGTAAATTTCGTTCCAAAATCCTGGAATTACTATGTCGCAACTAAATTACACTACGCCGGAAAACTAAGAAATGTCATAGTAGGAATGCGGTCGTGGCCGGGCAAAATGTCTGGATTGGGAATAAGGGGCAGGCCTGGCAGAATGCTGCCATTTTATAATTTTTCTGATCTGATAAGTGTCTATGGAATGAGTGCTTTCGTGTGTACCTGCTTGCTGAATCCACATACAGTTGAAAATGTCCGTCAAGCTGATATGTATTCGATCTCGGATGGAGTCGGTCCGCGGCTATTCACATGTATGGGAATCGGACCATACGATGTCGCTGATCGGCGGGTTTTCTCGGGGATCTCCTGCTTCCCCGGTCCCTCTCACTCCGGTGTTTTCTCTATTGTAAAGCCTCATTCCATGTCATCCTTCCGGGAAATCAGATGTCTTTGTTAGCCAAATAATAAGTCTGCATCTTGCAGGCGAGTTTTATAACTGGATGTGTTATAGGGACGATCTTGGCGGGAATAGTGCATGCCAGTTCAATGTCTTGCGTCAATAGGCTTGCTATGTCGTCCTTACCGCTTCCACATTTATAGGCTACAGCCTGTCTGTTGCTTGAACAAGTGGGAATAATGACCTAGAAGAGCGGAGAAGGAGGATTTGAGAAAGAAGAAACATTTCTGTAGCTCCAACTCCTTGCTAGTTGTCATTCGCTTCTCGTTGACAATCGACAGTGAAGCGCGTTTCCTTCCTACTTTGCTTAGGCTTGAAGACAATGTTGCCAACTTAGTTGTTTTTCAACTAACTCTGGTTGATTAAAAAAATCATGCCTCTAGATAAACCTATTAAAATACTTTACACTTATTATTTTGGTGAGATATCCTGGCTCTTGGCCACTTCTCTTACTATACTTGTATTCAGTATTTTAGTATGGTAGATTTAAAGGTGTGGTTCCTTGGACATGACCGCGACCGGTGATAACGACCAGAAGACTAGACGACACGACTTGATAACATTGTTCGTAATGTGGCCATACCTTTGAGGCGACTGCGAACGGAAAGGTGTGAGCGCGCGACCATCGTGTTATCACCTCAGTGCTGATTGGCGGACATATTTTGCTTTTCGTGTCGCAGCGGTCATGTCGCTTCTGTCGCGTCATTGTGATTCCAGCGTAGGTGTCATTTAAATTGAACTTTCTATTTTCGCTTTATGCGTCGTCTGTGTTTAATTTCATTGCACTTACTGTTCGTGTTTCCCACGTTGTCCTAGTCCTGTTTGACGTCTGTTTGTTCACACAGGCTACTATTTTTGTATACTTGTCAGTTATACTTTTCGTTTTATGTCGTCTTTCTGGCTACACATACACGTTTCCTTTCTGGTATTGTATGTATGTTATTTATTTGCTAACCTCAAGTCCTGGCTTTATTATAACTATTATTAATGGTTTTCTAAAACCTTGCAACATTCTCTCGCAATGGCTTACGTACATGAAAATTATTTAATTACTCAAACTTATTTTATATACTTACAAATTCATTTAGTAGCCAATATTGTGTAGCCTTACAGTTCGGACATTCAGGCATAGGAGTGCAAATAAAGAAAAAAACTGAATCTACTCTTTAACTTTAGAATATATTATTGATACAAGTATTTTAAAACAGTACATATTTTGATGTTTCTATTATATCTTCTACGCCCGCGTTTAACATTTTTTTTAAACGACTTGTAATTAATTGGCTTCAGCCGTACTGATGTCGGTTTTTCAAGCTTTACCGAAATCGCTCATGCCGAATGCTGCAAAGGTTCCTTTATAAGGCCACTGCTGTTTCCTCTCCCAATTGCAGCCATTGTGCCATGTTGTGTGTCGCCGTCTCTAATGGCCTCATTGTGTTCTAGAGGTAAGGCCCATTTACCTTATCTTCTAATAATTAGTTTTTGCTCATACGGGAAGTTTCAATCATCTGACATTACTGCCAGTAGAATATGCCACATATCACGTCTGTAACAATAAGTTACCAGCTTAAACTAGTTATCATACTTTTACTTAATGTGGTTGCATATTACTCCATTAAGTTACTGTAGGTGAAATACATAAAGAAATATGGTGAAATATCATTATTTATCTAACATATGGAATTCTCAACAGTAAGGACTGCTTAAATTAGTTCCAATTATTAAGTGACAAATTATTCAATTTTTATATAACATATACAGTAATTATCTAAATGTAACCGAACAATTATGCAACATTTATAAATGAAGGATCTACTAAAATAAACTCAACTTAAAAACGAGCTTAACGGTTCCCAAGATCTAAAATAGCATGAAGAACATGTTTTGAACTATGTTATGAATGAAAATATGCCGTTTTATTGAACAAAAAATATCAAAGCTGTATGAAATTACAAAACACGTTACGTATACATGTAATGAGTTTGATTAAATTCGGGAAAACTGTTTTATCAGAAATCCCGTACAATCAAAAAATGTTCAAAAGAACGCCATTTTGAAAATGTGAAAACTGTATTAACAAAATATATAAATGTCAAGCGACCTTACTAAACAGGCCTCCTATTTGCGTATCAAGTTTCAGAAAATGCTAAAAAATGGTTGCTCAGATATCCCGTGTGACCAAAATATTTTCCCAATGATACCATTTTGAAAATACGAGCACGGCATAAACAAAATACAAAGTACCGAATTGGAAGACATTTTGAAAATTGGTTCCTAAGATATCTCGTGTTAAGAAAAAAATTGTATTAAGGATGTTATTTTTAACGTTGCAAAATGACATAAAACAAATACATAAGCGTCAGTTCATCTTACTGGGCCGTATTAATAAAAGTAAGTAAAAGCGTAAAAGGTAAAGGTAGCAAGGAAAAGGTTTTGCTCAAAGTAAAGGGTATGAGCAAAAGCAAATCCTTCAATCCGTATTAATAATTATTACCTTTTACTCTGCTTCTGCCAAAGAGTAAATGATCTACACTCACGGACGTGTCACAACATGACTCAGCAGTTTGTTGTTCTATGTATATCTTGTTCAGTTAGGTGCTAGCCTAGACTAGTTTCGTGTGACGTGAGATAGTTTGGTTTGCAAAGGCTCTGCTTACTTATTCATAGTATCTGTAGATAGTTGTATGTAAAATGTCTTCATGCAGTGAAAGTGAGACGGAACATAGTGTACAGCGTAGCGACGAGCTAAAATTTATCGTTGAAGAACTTCGCGCTTGTCCGGTCATATTGGCCAAGTCACAAGTTCCAAACATAAAAAAGACACAGCAATTGCGAGTGTGTTGCAGAAATCAAACAAAGGACTATTTGGAAAGAACTTGGATGCGCAATCATTCATGAAGAATGTTAACAACATTAAGACACGACTGAAAAGGAAAACTGATTTAAAGAAAACAGGCAACAAAAGAATCAAACTCGTAGATTGGGAAGAAGAGAGGATGATAGCCCTACAGGCAGACACAAATCCAACCATCTCGAGAACTGAGGGTACATATATGTGTGTTTCATTTCTAATTACCTCTATAAGATTCAAGTAGCATTTATGACTTGAGAGATTTGGTGACGCCAAACAGGTATGGTTTTTGGTAGCTGATGAAGGTTGAACGAGGTGAGCATGGTTATTGGTATGAAGAACAAAGGTGGGAAAGGGGACAGGAGATCCCAAAGAAAACTCGCTGACAAGACAAGTGTCATATCGCTGAAATAGCGAGTCAATTTCTGCGGAGATCAAATGCCGATTATATTGTTGGCAGGTGAACATACTAGCCGTTTAGTCTCCGCAAACTCATGTTTCAAGTCATGTTTTCAGGGTTGTCCAAAATATCACATCACCATCCAAGTCGTAAGAATACGTTGTTAAATTGGTCTTTTAAAATATAACAATATAGATAAAAAGTTGAATTGCCAATGTTTTAAAGTAAATATTTTTGAGATAAAGAAGTAAGTACTAAACATCTGTGATACTAATTTATTTAAAGCAATGCAAACATATTTTACATTAATTACAAATTGAAAATCGTGTTGGAAATTGCAAATATACATAAGTAACATATAATTACCTATAGTGATCGTGAAAGATAATTTAATTATGAATGTTAATAAAGTGTTACTTTACGTGCGAGATGAAATATTTTCACAATTGTTGGTGCCCAATTATTTATAAAAAATGGAAAATCTTTAAAGAACACTGTAAACTTAAAAACATGACAATTCCAATCATATTATGGCAGTTATAACATTACTGTCATATTAAAATAAAACACATATTTTAGCAACAATTTGGAAATATTAAAAATAGGCCTATATATTTGGTTTTTCTTTTGCTGACTGGAAATTGTCAGTGCTTGCAAATATAATAACATTGTTCAGTTAATTTTTTTTTTTATCTGGCTAGTCCTAATTTTCTCATTTGGTCAAATTAAAATATACCAAAACTGGAATATATCAATGACATATCACAATGCCTAACCTATAACTTTTTGTTTGTCCGTGTATTTATTTCAGAGAAGTTGTAATCGTGATGCAATTTGTTTTAATATGGTCACTGCAATGACGAGTAAAATTTACACCTTGCCTGAAAATCAACAATGCCGCCACGAAAAAAAAATCACCTCTAGATAAGTACGAGAGTGATGAAACTAGGAATTTGTCTACGAAGGAGTTGCAGCGCTTGGTTCTACTTCAACAATTTCAATTAACAAAATTGCAGACAGAATACTACAGCAACTTAGTACAGAAGCAAAAGGACGAGTCAGATTGTAGGCAAAATCAAATTATAATTGATGGATACAACACGTACTACAATTTAACAAAATAAGTATTGCAGTTTTGTTAAATTATTCTAATATACAGATTTCAGTTTACATATGTTATTAAAAGAGTATTGTTATATTGTACATTGTTCCAATTATACGTTTTCTGTTCACTTTAGTTGCAATAACATTAGTTTTTGCGTAGGTCAATTATTCCAATTGTGCAATTACTGCAGCCAAATTGTCTCTTATCAGTTGTCCTTGATACCGTAGGCGAAGTATATTTACACGTTCACCTTGAACATATGCATAAGTTAAATTGTCTTCTTTAGGGGTATTTTGATCTGGGTCAAAGTCTGGGTCATTCAAACTTTTTGCAACATTATGCAAAACAAAACATGCCAGTACGATTTTTGGTACATTCACAAGTTTTACCCGACAAACATATTGCGAAATAAGGAAACGCCGCTTTAGTTGCCCGAAACACCTTTCTATGATAACCCTTTCCTTTTTCAAGAGTACACTGAATTTTCTACATGCGTCATCAACTGGATTGGCGAAGTGAATCATCAAGCAAGGCTCAATACCATACCCATCATCAGCGATCAGCACTGCATTCTGTCTTGTACTTATTACTTGTCTGATTTGCGAATATTTCCAAATTCGAGCATCATGCGCGGATCCGGGCCAACTAACGTCTACGCTTGTAAACATTTCTCTAGCATCACAAGTTGCTTGAACATTTAATGTAGGTTTACCTTTCCTGTTGATGTATTCATCAACGTGGATTGTCGGTTTCAATATCCCTACATGTGTACAATCTATCACGCCAATTGCTGTTGGAAAGCGATACTTACTTTGCCACAATTCCTTTGCCTCGAGGATTGCATTTTCAGTGGATGGGAACTTGATCCAGTTGTCAGCCTTGGCAACAATGTGTTTCACAACATCACGTACAGTTAGCAATACCGTACCTTGCGACACTCCAAGTTATTCACCGATTCCTATTTGATAACCTGGATCCGCGAGATACCGCAAACATATCTTCATTTTTTGAAATAACAAAAGCGCACCCCCTCGACTTTCTGTAATATCAATCACAAAATAATTTGCTAACCACTCAAGATTGTTTTCTTCAAAACGAAATAAGCTTTTGTAGTCCGCAGTGTGCGTATTCGTTCGAGACTTGTAATGTTTCACGTTTACTAACTCGGCCATAGCGACACACTCACCTTTTACTTCACCGTCGCATCTGCAACTGACCAGATGTATTATTTTTTAAGCATTTGCTCTCAGCTTTGAGTAAAAGGTTTTCTTGGGTAAGGGCGCGTGATATGTTCCACAAGAGGAAAGGCTTCATCGGCGTCGAAATACATAGGGAAAGGAGGTTTGTTTTCCTCATTTGGAAGGGCAGTAGGAGGCGGAACGTCTAGTTTGTTTTTGGAAATATCATCCAAGAAATTTGACCATCATTGTTGCGCCCATAATCACCTACACTAATAAACGTAAACAGACCATCCACATCAGCGCAAGCCATCAACACAATCGAAAAGAAACATTTGTAGTTATAAAATGCTGACCCAGTTATCAACACACTGTACACGAATATGTTTCCATCCAACGTTCCCAAACAATTCGACATCTTACAAAGCTCAAAGTACCTTCCAGCAATTTCCTCCCACTTTTCCCTTGTCAGCAAAGGCATGTACCGTGTTTGAAGTGCAGACCATATCGCCGTAGCAGTGTCACCGACAGTTTCGCTTATTGTGGACACTCCCCGATAAAAGTCAAATTGTAGTGCGGAGAATGACATTCCTGTCGCAAGGAACCTGAAACAAAAAACGGTCACAAAGCTAGGATGAACATATGTGCAAATTGTTAGGAGGCTGAAAAGCCTGACGCCCTTAATACTTAAACCCAAATTGACCTTTCCTAAAAAAAAAAAAAAAAAAAAAAAAAAAAAAAAAAAAAAAAAAAAAAAAAAAAAAAAAAAAAAAAAAAAAAAAAAAAAAAAAAAAAAAAAAAAAAAAAAAAAAAGTTATCTTTTTCAGACATGATTTTGTAGCTGCAATTCATTAACACAAATCCCAGCATCGACCAGTGTCAAGATCCACAACAGTGTTAAATTTACATTGTTGTGATTCCAGGTGAAATGTCCATGTGTTACAATAGAAACGTTTTCATCAAGTATTTTTCACATCATATATTTTTCACCAGCAAGGATGTTATGCTGATGAAACATAACATACTGGTAAGTAACAGTCATTTTTTTCTTTCAGGCGAAGAATGTAAATTGAGGTGGAAACACCTTAAGGGTGGCCTAACCAGATAAATAAAAAAAGAAAAAGGACAAAGTGGCCAAGCCGCTAAATCTGCGAAGCAATTCTATTTGTGGGATGAGATGCAATTCGTGGTCCCATTCCTAAAATCAAGATTCCAATCAGGAACTTTGCCTCCTCCCAGTCCAAACAATGAAGGAAACGAATGTGATAAAAATGATGACGAATCAGATGTTGAAAGTATTGTAAATATGACTGAGGACCCATGCACATCGAGTCCAATGAGTTAACCTATCACTCCGAACTTAGGTGCGACTTGTCAAAGAGGAAGTAAACGGATTCAGAAGTCACCACAAGATCCTTTTGAAAAAAACTGTTACTTAATAGATAACAAAAAAAAAAAAAAAAAATCGGTCGAGAAAAATGAGAACCCTGGCCTGTCATTTTTAAAAAATATTTTACCGGACTTAGAAGGTTTTACTCCATCACGAAAACGGCGCTTCAAGAGGGGTGTTCTACAACTTCTGGATGATATAGCCAATGAAGTAACACCTGGTGCTTCTAACAATGTAACCGCACATTATTCAACTATCCGCAATCCTTTCCACGCCAGCAGTCACGGAAACTCCGTGTCGTTTGATCCAATAAGTGGAAACAATTTTGTGTACTTTCAGGAAACAAATACGTACACTGGTTTTCAAACGAAATAAGGTTGAAGAACATAACGGTACCATTGTTTTTGAGTATGTTATTTTTCATTATATTTATATGTTTACTAAAAATTACTTTGCATTTAGGTTTATTAATAAGGTAAGATAATTGTTTATTGGCTTCTGCATTGTATGTTTTGTTGTCCGCAATTTATATGCAATTTATATGCCCTTACAAATTTCCAATAACATTTACTTCAGAAAAATGAGTAGTCGTTCTTCCGCACTAACAGACGTGCAATAGTTTGTATCTTTTCGCTGCAAATAAGGTCTTGAAATGGCAACTAAATTGCTAAACGTATATTTACGCATACGGTAAAACTGCTGAAATTTATCCTCATGTAACTGTAGTTGTTGTGAAATCACGAAAGCACTGTGTGTTCCTGCATTGTCTCTCAGGTAAGAATGAACCCTCAATCTCTTCTTACACTGTTTTCGCCTGGAATTTATTACACCAACCAAACCATCGACATCTGTGTCGTCATTCGACATTTCCAGAACTGAGCCAGAAACTTAGGCTACACGTCGTTTATGCCTCTTTGGTCTGAAAGCACTGTGCCACGTGTCACTTACCTCTTGCATCTTGCCACGAATTTACAGTGGCGGCAGAACTAAGGGACCTCCGAGTATACTGTACGGTTCATGTTACCTTTTGTTGCGCCGCAACAGCCAACTGCACGCCGCGATTATCGTGCGAATGGTGTAAGCTGATATAGCAGCGGTAAGAATAAAGTAATCTCGGCGTGCACTGTGCTGTTCATGTTACCTTTTCGCGACGCGTGGTGGCGGCCCCTTCATGCCTATCTCGGGTTTCGTAATTGACTCGAATGACAGCAGATATCATGGTCTAGAGTATTCTCGTGTGCACTCTTTCCTGCAGGATAGTGCTTGATACAGATACGAAATCGTTCTAGGAGCTTTGAGATAGACTTGCCGCGAGAATTCTAGACTTTAGATTAAGGGTATAATATATAGTTGCGGCAGAGACAAAAGAGTTTTGGCCGGCAGGCAATCGGAGAGAGTTGTGGCAATAGTTACGGGTTGCGAGAAGTATTCAGGAGTGTTCGGCGAGATTGTCTGCAGCAATGAGTAGTGCGACGAGGGAGTTTCGTGCCCTCAAGAGGACTGTCGGTGTATTCTTAGATAGGACAGTGGGTCCACCATTTGTAAATGATGAGAGACATTTCATGTACAGAGAACTTGTATAGAGGACTGCGATTTTATTATTTAGACTTTATAACCTTTATGTAAATATTAATTATTTGTGTTGTTTGATTTTATGTAATAGTAATTTATCATTAGTGACATACAGAATTTATTTCGGTGTAGATAATTGTAAATAAATTAGGTTAGCTTTGTTTATTTTATTTTCTATTATCAAAGACTTCCATCCCTTAGCGTACCTACCCCCAACTTGTTAAAGTGTTTATAGTATTACAATAGGTAGGCTAAAGTACAATTTTCTGTATTAACCAGTTAGTTGAAAAACAGTTAAGTTGGCAACATTGTATGCAAGCCTGAGTAACGGAGGAAAGACACGGGCTTCACTGTGGATTGTCGGCGAGAAGCGGAAGATAACCAGCGAGGAGGTGGAGCTACCGGAAATGTTTCTTCTCTTTCATATCCTCTTCCTCACTTCTGCCCTTCTAAGAACTAGCTGATAAGAACGGTGTTCGTAATACAACGATCTCGTGCGGAGTTGCATTTACAAAGGCGGGAATCACGGACCCTTAAATTCAAGTTCATCACATTCAGCTCATTATTTTCACTTGTTCAAGCAGCAGACAAACTGTGTCCGCCTGGCTCAAGGTGTTATGTGCGTGCGAAGCCTTACAGAAGTTTGGAAGCGATAAGGACGAGGCAGCACGCTCATCAAACCTCACCCTAGCCTTTAGACGCAAGTCACTGTACTGGAGTACAATCTTCTCGCCAAGTTCGCCCCTATGACACATTCAGTTATAATTCTCTCATATTGTGATGTAATAGTATAGGTAAAGGTGTATCGTACTCGCCTATACTCATATATTAAGATTCTTTACTAGTTCATTGAAGGCAAAAATGACCGCAAAACACCGCCACAAGTAAATCAGTTTTATAAATTATTGGGAGACCTGGAACTGGTATGCACAGAAGTAAAATTTTTAATTCAGTTCTTAAACATATATCACCCACTCAAGTTGGACTTCGGATAAACTTAATAAGTTTATCCGAAGTCCAACTTTGCAGACCGCTCGGTGGCCTATGGGGGCGGACCTCAAAATAAATCTCGTGTTAAGTATCAAACAAAATGTGATCGAGCTGTAAAGTTTCTACTTACTAGGCTTTTTAAAATAACCATCATATTTTAAGTTCAAGAAATAAGAGTGAGTGCGTGTCCCTAAATTTTTATTATTTGATATTTGTACGCAATAGTTATTTTACAGATCTGTCACGGGGAATTTATAGCTTACATAGGCATGCTTAATTCGCGGTCTGCATGTCACGTGGCCGCAAAAATTGCGAAAACAAACTGACTTATTGAAGTACAGTAGGTAATTCGTAATAAAATTAAATTTCGTGCGACGTTACATAAGTAATGTATTCAAAATACTATGTCAAATTTCTATTAAAAAAAAAACTTTCGAAGTTAAACTAAATCACGCAAATGTCAGTAATATTAGTAATGTGATTTAAGATAGGTGGTTGGCCCAGTTACTAGACCACTCGGCTCCCACCAAGGCGATCCGCGCTCGATTCCCGGCGTGTTGGTTTCTCAAATTTTCGCATGTGGGAATCGTGGCGGACGACACCGCTGGTTGGCGGGCTTTCTGGGAGACCCCCTTCCCCCCCCCTCCGTCATTCCGGCGCTGCCCTATGCACACGACATGTGCAAACGACCTAGACCAAAGTATCTTCCCTTCACTTGTAACAGTGTCCCACGATATTTTTATTTCGGTATTAATAATTTTATTTAGAACGTTAATTATTTCGTAACGTGTACATCTCTATAGAATGCACGTTACGACTTTCAAATACGTTGATGAAAAAATGATTTTAGTATAAAAACTTCAGTCGAGAAAAAAGTATTCACGGGTACAGAAAACAACATTTTTTTTACAATAACCCTTAAAGAAGTTTTGACTTCACTCACTGAAATCCGGTTTTGTAAATATCGTATTACGAAAATTATATTTGTTTAAAATTGGATAGAACACTTGGCAATAATAAGTTATTGTGAATGTAACTGCAAATACATACGGCAAGAGACGTACATAATGCTTGACTAGAAAATATGTTAACTCCGCTGTTCTGAGCTAGACATTCTTTAACTTGTTGAGGTCAAGCTATGCACACTCCGGGTGATTGAAGACAGGCGGCAGTGAAATGTGCAGGGCTATTTCATTTGAGTATTAAGCTTAATGACGTATATTCCTTACGTAGGACAGTGTTGAAATGAGTAGGCAAATTTTATTAAATATTTTGTTTAATGGATAAGTTATCGACGCAAAAAGTGAGTTTCTCTGTTAAAGTAAAAGCGTGTTGCATATTTTTCGTTGAACAAGATCAGTTTCTCTGGTGTTCAGATCTTGTTAGCCTACCGGATATTGTATAAATAGCTGAGTAATTACTCGCCTTCGTTTAACGGAACAAATATTCTTTGTGTACACAGCAGTTTCGCCACTGCGACCATATGTTTGTGGTTCGAGAGCAGATCTGTTTCGGCGCCTCGTACGAACACTTGATTGATCACATGTCGATAGAGCTTGTCCTTCTATAAGTGGCCGTTACGCCTTCGGTGATTTGTCTTTCTTTTGTTGAGATTGATGGCTTTATAAAGCGAGGTTCCATTTCTATTTACATTTGCAGACATCATGATTATGAAAACTATTCTTCTGTAGTTTAGACTTTTTCCTGACATCATTAGTATTTTTAAGTGTAACTCAACTGTAATGGAAAATTGTGAATATTTATGTACATTTTTCTTTTAGTTGATAGAATATTTTGCTTTTCCACACCATACGTTAATTCCTTGTTCTACTGAAACGCGTTTGCCTCTCCTCCGTTTTTTTACCGGTTTGATAGTGACGTCAGCAAATTTCTGGGGTCTTACCCAACAAAGTTACATCGCACGTACCTGCTATGTCATAGAATTTAATTCTTCGCGAATATTCCTCTCCTAACTATTGTTTCATTTAAATTGAGCTTTACGTCTCGCCTGCAACGTGGACATTACAGACGGTTATGTACAACTTCACACAAGGTCACGAGTTAGGAATGGAATCGGCCATGGCCTTTGTTAAGAAACCATCCTAGTATTGGTGGAACTATTGAAAACATGAGTCAGGATGGCAGAAACCGGAGATCGAACCTGGGTCCTCCCGAATGCGATTCCTAACTATTTGTACAAGAATGGATAGTTAGACAAATAAAGTTATCACATAAGTTAGATAGTTTTGTTCGATAGACTGAAAAAAATTTGTGTTTACTTTCACAAGAGAAATCCTTGGAAAGCCAATTTTCGAAACAACTTGAACATATATGTTTGTAAAATTACAAAGTATAGACTTGCGTTTGTATTTACAATAAGGAAAAATATATATAAATTTTAAATACCCACTTTACCAATGACACTTGATTTATTTATTAAATAACATCTGAATAAATTCATATTACATGGAATTATTTTGAAGAGAAAAAACTTCGTGAAGGCACTCACATTCGGACCCGCGTCATCGCGCTTAAATACTACACATCTAATTTTTAAATAACCTTCACTTATTTTTTGTTTTGTTGTATACAGTCAATGTACAGTCCATTGATACAACTATTTTTTTTAAATTCGAAGCATGCAATTAATACGAAAATGCAATTTATTGTAGAACTTTTTTTTAAAGAGGATGTTATTTTTTTACATGTCTGTCATTTTTGGAAAACCTATAATTCTGGTAGACTTCAAAATATTTTCTAAGTTTTTTACAAGGAAAATTCTTGTAACTTTGCAAGCAAATAATTTTACAACGAGAATTTTAATACATTTACAAAAAGTTTGTACAACTCAACGAGCTATATAGTTAACATAGAGGGGCGGAAACGCTTCCAAAGCGAAACCCAATTGAACGGCTGTTTTGACCCCAGAAAACATGGCGAACAGTAGTGTGGCCAACATTATGTTAAAAATCCGTCATTATGATCGCATAAAATCCGTTACTTTATAGTTCCACTACATTCCCGCTAAACACAGGAAAAAATGCTAATAATTATTGTAATATATTATACTGTAATAATGTTTAAATTAGCATAATCGCTCTCGTCTCTCGACCGGATATAAGAATCCGCCATTTTATCTAGAGTCAAAATACCACGTTCAATTGGTCTTCACCTCAGAGCCTTGGAGATTGCTGTTTCCGCCCCTCTATGTTTACTATATAGCTCGTTGGTACAACTACAAAGTAAATTTTTTAAATTTTAAACGCGCAGGAACTGTCGGTATATACAAGGAATTCCTTCGCAGCACTACAAACATTTCCTTTGTAACTTCACAAATAAATACTTTTACAGAGGAAATTGTTTTTAACTTTACGAGGATTTGTAATAGTACAAAGAAAATCCTACAAAATTTTTTAGAGTGTATGAAATCGTCTGCGTGGAAACACGTTACGTCTGCGATGATTCTGTTAAATGGAAAGGTACTTTACGTTTCGTCGCAAGATTATCCGAAAACTGTTCAACGCACATGAATGACATCTGCATAGGAATATCATTCAAACTACGTTACACTTGTAACAACCTATTTCGTGTTCTCCGCTACTCATTAAAGTATATCTTCTAACGGCCGTTTGTTGACACACGTGTATACCCACTTAAGGTCCTTCATATTTTATTTTTAAGCTACCGAAAATGGCGAAAAAGGATTTTTTTTTTTTTTTTTTTTTTTTTTTTTTAAAGTATGAAAATGTGGTTTGTGGTGTTTTTAAGATTGAAAGTCTTGCCGCAGTTCCTTTTAAAATGTAGCTGTAACATTACGTTACATTATGATGTCACCACTGAATGTCTCATAGAGGCTAGTTGTCGGAGAGAAGCCAGTTCAATGGCTTGCACCTAGAGTCGAGTGGGAAGCGTTATGCGTGTGTGGTTTTGTCCTTACTGCTTCCGCGCTCATAAGCCTCGGATGCGCAAAATACGTCCATCAAGCAATGTTTCGGGCAGACAAAGAGAAAATAGCCGTTGCGTTTGGTTAAGAACCATCGTAGCATTCGCCTAGAGAGATTTCGGAAACCATGAAAAACTGATATTACGATTGTCGAAGCCGGGAATCGAATTTGTGTCCTCTTGAATACGAGTCAAACGTACTATTTTCTCCATCTTGCCCGGCCATTTACGTTACGAAGCAACATATAAACATGGTTATGAAGAATAAATGAATGACCGACGTAATTTGTTGCTATATCCGGTCGTGATGCACAGACTGCAACTGTCGCGCTGAAGAGGCCTCCCCAGCAGCGCTTCAAATACGTTGCAGTTAGTTGCGACTGTTATTTTAGAGACGAAACTGTATGACGCGCGTTATGTTTGTTTACATACGAAAAGAACACCCACTTCAACTACAGTCAAACCTATTTAATACAAACCTGAAGGGACCGAAATTTCGGCTGTTTGTAATAATGAGGTTTGTATTAACAGGTGTTCACTAAAACCTTAAAAATTTTCTAAAGTTTTGGTCACTCTGTTTAGTCCCACAAATCAAATAGTATTTTTTCCCACAATGACTTCATTTTACTTGAAAACTTGATATTTCACGGTTAATGCATAAACAAAATTTTTATTAAACGTTAAAGTAATTATTTCATTTCTTGTCCCGTTCCAAGGGGAATAAAACTTGCTTTGTATTAATGAGAACTTTGTATTAACATCAAAAGGTGAAAATTGCAAACTAAAGTAGAATTTTGGACATACGCCGTTGCAGCAAACGGCATGTCCCAGAAAACCAGAGAATACACGCAAACAAACAGACAAATAAACAATCAAAAACTGACAAACGTACGTAAGCATGTGCAATTCCACAAGGAATTCAGTCAATGAGTTACAAGAAAACAAATCAACACAAACGAGTACCCCGGCTATAAAAAAAAATAAGTTTATCAGTTTATTCCACAGAAGGACTTCCGTCAGTACGTATAACACTCTCTATTCTTTGGTTTTCTGTGGCACCATATGCTACAATAGCGTTTGTGGAAAAAAAATTCTTTAGTTTGTAACACTGCGAACTATGTCGCAATATTTACAAAACTCTTTACGTTTATTAGAAAAATCACTGTAGTATGCCTATCTAAAAAAAAAAAAAATAACAGCAGAATTTTAAAAACGCAACAATAGAAATGAGCATCGAGCTTTGAAATATGCTGCTCACAAATAAAATAATTGGGTCAACTGTTAAAGCCACGTAGGAAAATGGCAGTAGCAAAGCACTGCACGTCAGCTGAGTGGCTTGCGCGGAGTGGCGATGATGTATTACATACGCCAGTCAGCGGCATATTTTCTACTTAACACACACAAACGCAACCTACATATCTAGAGAGCGGTCTCGGCCCTCTGTTGAATTTTTCACTTAGAGTTTTGGAACGAGAATGGTATAGAACAGTCAGCAAAAATCCACAACACTCAGGTCTGTCCTTAGTTTCCTGAAGTGTTCGCTTTCTCAAATTCTACCGTGTTTTCACTGAAGTTAGTAAAATATGTTATTATAACGATTTGATATTCAAGGCTCTACAATGTAATTTTACAATTTATATAAGTGTTGTATTCAAAAGCCTTCGGTATTTGTCACCAAAAATCACAAACGCATTCCATGATGACTCTGAAAAGGCAAGAATATACGGATAATTTACAAATAACATATGACTATCTACGTCATCAGTGTTAATAAGATGTTATGTGTTTATGAGTTTACTTACTAGACTTCGATAATTAAACATTTTAAATATGTGTTCCTAAACAAACTAACAATAAAAAGAACCAGTTATTCAAACTCGGCTTAAATAATATAATGCCCTATCTTAGGGTCGCTGCCTACCAAATAGCCTTTGCACAATCAAAGCTAGGAATATGCATCTTAAACTAATTATATTTGATGCGGTTCGGGTACCTATAGATCCTACATAAATGCCACATCAAGCGGTGGGTATATAATGTTATTAGTGAAACGTTTATAGCAAAGCTTAGTGGACAATTCTTAGTTCCGCGTCGGTTAGTACATTTTGAAGTGTGGCAGTCTGAAAATGCCATTTTTAGCTATGTTGGAGGAGTCCAAGACAGTGTTTTCCCCGCGCATTAGAACGTATTTGAAGCGCGTCGTAAGCAGCACTTTAAAGGGTGTTAACGTGGAAAGAATTCATAATTTTATGTTTGCACAACAAAAGTGTTCGTTTTATAGGCGTTACCTGTGACTACATTTTCCACTTGTAAACATTTCTTAGATTACCGGTACATAGTTTTCCCATAGTGGCGTGTCAGTGTCAGAAAATGCAAGTTACGGGAACAAAGGAGTAATAAATACCAAATGACATACTGTGCGGCGCTTTCTATTGTTGGTTGTGCCCGGCTAGCTCTAATTGAAATAAAATAACAAAGAAGTTTATTTTTAAATCGGCCTAAGGGACTCACGCACTGCGGGTTGCGTCACGAGAGGTAGATACTTATAGTTTCGACGAAAATAATAGGTGCTTCCTCCGGCGGCTTTTGATCGGTCACGACGTTAATTATTTTGCAGGTACCGGCCGCGATCACCCGAAAAGTCCACCCACCGGTGACCCCGAGCTCGCTGTCCACCGTCCTTACAAACCCGACGACGAAGATCCCGACACCTGTCCTCCCGAGTCCACACACACCCGGCTCGTCTTAAGACTTCATTCTTAGTGCCT
>PNEQ01031190.1:0-18400 GCA_003012365.1 Medauroidea extradentata
AATAACACAGTGAAGAGTTTAATGTTTTTTAGTTTCTGTTCTGTTTTGAGTCAGACTTATAAAACTATTTTTTGTCAGTTTATTTTTAAATGAGGTAATTTAAGCAAGTCAATTTGGGTCAGGGAAAAATATCATGAGGTCAGGGAAAACCTGGAAAAGTCAGGGAATTTTACTTCAGTTCTTTTGTGGCCACCCTGTTCTTAGCAGAGGACCACAAGCCTCTCTCCTGATGGCAGCGTAGGCGAGGAAGGCGACAGACGGGAAGATGGGGGAGGGGGGGGGAAGCTGAATCCACTCACCTCTAAAACAATCGTCGCAGCAGCTGTTTCTTGCGTTCGGAGACCGCGGTGGCGGGTGGCTGAGGCTCTGTCTTTGGTTCGTTGATTTGTTGTTGAACGCGCTGGTGGAGTAGCAGCGTCCTTTCGGGAGATTTTATAAGGCTAATCAGAGCCAGGGTGGGCCGGTGAATGTCTCTTAAGATTTGGCTAAAGCGTTTTCGTGCCCGTGAATGCCTAATGGCTCAAGTATAGTTTATACCTCTCACTCATTCTCCAATAATACACAAGGGAGTATGATTGCACTGTATGTACTGATTCATCAGAATTTACACAGGATTACAATTTTAAGTCACTGAATTTACATAGATCTTACAATGGTCCCTGTTACAAGTCACTGAATTTACATAGATCTTACAATGGTCCCTGTTATAAGTCACTGAATTTACATAGATCTTACAATGGTCCCTGTTATAAGTCACTGAATTTACATAGATCTTACAATGGTCCCTGTTATAAGTCACTGAATTTACATAGATCTTACAATGGTCCCTGTTACAAGTCACTGAATTTACATAGATCTTACAATGGTCCCTGTTACAAGTCACTGAATTTACATAGATCTTACAATGGTCCCTGTTACAAGTCACTGAATTTACATAGATCTTACAATGGTCCCTGTTACAAGTCACTGAATTTACATAGATCTTACAATGGTCCCTGTTATAAGTCACTGAGTTTACATAGATCTTACAATGGTCCCTGTTATAAGTATAAGTCACTGAATTTACATAGATCTTACAATGGTCCCTGTTACAAGTCACTGAATTTACATAGATCTTACAATGGTCCCTGTTACAAGTCACTGAATTTACATAGATCTTACAATGGTCCCTGTTATAAGTCACTGAATTTACATAGATCTTACAATGGTCCCTGTTATAAGTATAAGTCACTGAATTTACACAGATCTTACAATGGTCCCTGTTATAAGTCACTGAATTTACATAGATCTTACAATGGTCCCTGTTATAAGTCACTGAATTTACATAGATCTTACAATGGTCCCTGTTACAAGTCACTGAATTTACATAGATCTTACAATGGTCCCTGTTATAAGTCACTGAATTTACATAGATTTTAAACTGGTCACAGTTGACAAAACATCCACAGTTTTACTTCATTTACACAAATACTGTATCGCAAGCTACTACTTCACAAGATCGGCTTATCTACACAAGTGTTCACAGGGAGCCACGCGTTTCCGGTTTCCGATAGAAGCGCACCTTGCGCCAGCCGCGACTACTAGCACGGGGCGTGTTCCAAGATACTCTTGCTCAGACAGGGTTCTAGTTCCTCTGCGCTAGGCAAAAGGGTACAAGTTTAGGTAGGAGAGGCAGGTTTCGGTGGTAGAATACAAACCACAACCCTAAGACAGTGGAGGTGGTGGGGGCTTAGGCTAAGCTCGGGAGACCAGAGCCCTAGACTGTTGTCTTTACTAGCGAATGCACACCCTTATATACCTGGCCAAGAGGCCACGGTGCTGTTTACAGTTATGAATATGGCCGCCTGGCCGTCTGGAGCTGTCTGCTCCTGCAGTGGAGCCACCCTGCGCACACTGCAATACTGCCCGGCCCGAAATTTACTCGTATACAATACAATTGCTTACGTGACTCTGCGCATGTTGCCGTAAATATACAAAGTACACTGTTGAATACAATATTATTTATAGACAAAAGGTTGTTTTATTTACAATACAGAAGACAGTGGCAGATATTCCTTCACAAGTCCTAGGCCGTGTTTTTCCTTGAGTCCAAGCAGCCTTTTTATATATGATGTGTATATAATATTTGCTATGTTGACAAAACGTTATCATACATACATAAAAACACTCCTATCGACAATGCTTAGTTTAGGCCCTGACGGGGCGGCAGATAAATACTTGAGGCCTACCTCGTCCTACCGGCAGGCGAGCTTAGAAACTATTAATAGATGCGACTGCGATGCATCAAGTTTCAAGCTCCATAGAAGTAGAATCATCACAATGTTACTCAAACAATGATTTTAGTAACTGCAGTGTCATGGTGTTGTGCACTTCTGTCCATACTCTTGATGGAGTATGTACACTTGCAATCGCGCATCAGTATCGATGAGTTGCTAGCTGGTTGGTGCGAGTGCAAATAAAACTCTCCATTAGTGCTGCTACTTTACCATTTACCTGCATGTTACAGCAGCTTATGCGTATGTGACCAGAATAAAACTGCTTTTTTAAATAAAAATCTCAAATTACCAAGAATAAGACAATTTTGTAATTCTATTCAACATAAAATGTCAGTTGCAACAACATGAACCAGTACAGTGGAACAGCAGACTACAGTAAAGTGTCAGTGATAGCATAGACTTTATAAAGTTGAGTAATACAAGGCTTCGCTCAACAGATTACTGCATTTACTCGCATAATGGCGATCATCCGATAATGGTGTTCCATGAATTGAACGCAAAAAATTCAGGATGAATTCCGAACAAAACAAGCAGTTAATTTGTAGCACGACTTGATACGTGGCCATCTTTAGTTAACACTAACTTCCCAGCACCGAACCTGTTTCTTGGCCGCTGCACATCTTGATGCAAGAATGGCACAAGTTCACTTGCAGAGCTCACAAGAACAACAAGCTATGTACAACTATATACATTAAGTCACCAAACAACCTGCCCACCTTGAAATCACATACTTCAATTCAGTCCAGTGGCAGGGGGCACAGCTTTGTAATGGGTCGGGTAAGTAGCCCTTGACTGGTATGAAGCTGAGCCACACGGACTACACCATCGACACTGGGGAAAGTGTGAGTCACGCGACCAAGCTTCCAAGAAAGTGGGGACATGTTAGGGTCCTGAATAAGCACCAAGGTATTAGGCTCTACATTCACAGTACTTTTCGTCCACTTGGACAGAAGTTGCAGCTGGTTTAAGTAATCCTTATGCCACCTGCACCAAAAACATTGATGAGCCTGCTGAAAATTCCACCCTGAAAGCTGATTTGGAGGTACTGATGATAAATCCTTTTCAGGTAACATTTGTGAAGGAGCCAACGTGAGAAAGTGACTTGATGTAAGTGCAGCGAGATCACTCGGATCTGACGACAGTGCTGTTAATGGACATGAGTTCAGAACTGCTTCTACTTGGATAAGTACAGTGTAATTTTTCGTAAATCAGCAGTTGGTTACCTATGACCTTCTTCAAGTATGTCTTTGCTGATTTCACACCAGCCTCCCACAGGCCTCCAAAGTGAGGTGCACCTGGTGGATTGTAGTGCCACGTTATTCCTTGGTTGCTCAAGGCAGAGGAAATAGCTACACAATTGGCAGAGTCTTGAAGGAAGGTCTGCAGAGCCTTCAACTGGTGATTGGCATCCAAAAAGTTGGTACCGCAGTCACTGAACAAGTCTGTGGTGTGAGCACCTACGACGAACTACAAACCTGCGAAAGGCTGCCAAAAATGCCTCAGTGGACAAATCTGAGACTAGTTCCAGATGAACTGCTTTGGTGGCAAAGCATAAAAATAAACAGATATATGCCCGAAAAGTATGGGGTTTCCGAGCTCGAGCAAATATTGTCGTGAAGGGACCTGCATAATGCACCCCAGCCATCAGAAATGGTTTGACCTGCAGCGAAAACAAATGACACACCGGTGCAGTTGCTGCCGGACTACGTTTCTGCCATTAACAAGCCAGAAGTCCTGTTGGAGAATAGAAAGCAGGTGCTGGGGACCAGGGTGCAATAAATCATGGTGAAGTTGATCAATGATCAGCTCTGTCAGACGACACTTCTTGGGCAGCAGGATAGGATGCTTCTCACAATATAGCAAGTTTTATGTCTACAACCGACTTCCCACCCTCAACACTCCTTCTGAATCAATAAAAGGGTTCAACCTTCTGAGGGAAGATGGACATTCACCCTTTGCAACAGTCCTCAATTCAGCAGCCAACTCGACAGCCTGAGTCCTCTTCACCCATACCAGCAAGGCTGCTTAAAGCTCACTTGCCTGAAGTGGTCCACCGAGTTGCTTCTTCCCAGACTGTGCAGCTTGGATGAAGCGGAAATAGTATACAGTTACCCGCTTGATTTTCTTGAGAGATAAGAAACGTTGCAACAGAGAAAAATCAACTTCGGCGACAGCCCCAGCAAAGAGTCCAGAAGGTTACCTCCGCTCTTCTATAAGCAGGTCAGCGTCCACGACAGGAGAAGTTCTGCTCTGCATAGGCCATTTTGACGAGTCCTCCTGGAGCCAAGGTGGCCCTGCTCACCACAAAGGATGAACAACTAGTTGAGAAGGCAGCAGACCTCTGGAGGCACAGTCAGCAGGGTTTTCTTCAGCTGGAACGTCGTGCCACCACTCAGGTGACGTTTTGGTTTGAATTTCTCCCACACGATTGGCCACGAATGTCTTCCATCGATGAGATGATGAACGTATCCAAGCTAATGTGACAGTAGAATCAATCCATGCAAGATCTTGTTCACCTTGAAGCACGAAAAGAATATCTAATGCAATGTTTTCAAGAGCAGTACTGCTGCACATAGCTCCATTGGTTGGTGCCACCTTCGAACGACCCATTAATAAATGTATTAGAGCTGGACCCTAGCATGGCAACTCACAAAGTTACACCACTGCGGCATATCCAAGTTCAGAGCTGTCTGATAATTCATGTATCTCCAGAATTGAGTCTAGGGCAGTCACCAGGGGGCCTCTGAGAATGGAGATATACTTTCCAGTAAGACCAGATGTTCCTTAAACTG
The DNA here is from genome assembly GCA_003012365.1 of Medauroidea extradentata. Taxonomy (NCBI): domain Eukaryota; kingdom Metazoa; phylum Arthropoda; class Insecta; order Phasmatodea; family Phasmatidae; genus Medauroidea; species Medauroidea extradentata. The sequence continues at coordinate 5,069 of PNEQ01031190.1, forward strand.
AATCCATCTTTTCTGTAGCCTGCCAGGCAGCTCCAAGTCCCAGTCCATTTCCACCAAACACAGCATTTGAATCATGGATTTCGCTAGCAATGATAATGGCGACAACCACCCTAATGAGTCGAAGGTTCATGCAACATCTGACAGAATTCCTCTTTTCGTATTCTGATTGTTTGTCGGATGTACCCTCTATGAAAAACTATCCAGCTTAGGGTTCCACTGAAGACCAAGTACCTTAAGATTAATATAGTCATCAGAATTAAAGATATGTGAAATTGCTTGTTGAAGCTGAGAGGATGGTAAATTTTCTAAAAACTCGGAACTGTTACTGGCAAATTTCCTTAGGTGAAAACAACCAGAGTGCAACATATTTACTAACTCTTGCTGGAGTTGCAAGGCTTCCTGCAGAGATGCTGCTCCTGTCACCACATCATCCACATAGGTGTCTGAAACAAGAACATCTGCAGAATGAGGATAATTGGGTCTCTCAGCCTCAGCTAGCTGGTGAAGCGTACGGATGGCCAGAAAAGGAGATGCAGACATACCATACGTAACCGTCTTCTGGCAATATTCCTGAATTGGGTCACCTTCCCTGAAACGCCACAGAATCCGATGATAGTCCTGCTGTCGATGATCCAGAAGCACTTGCCGGTACATTTGCTGAATGTCTGCTGTAAACGCAATATGGTGCAGGCGCAAGCGCAGAATAAAATCGCTGATCTCACATTGTAGTTTCTTCCCAGAAAACAAGGCATCATTGAGAGAGAACCCAGATGAGGTTCTCGCAGAGGCATCAAAAACCACCCTCAGCTTAGTCGTTGTGCTGTCTGGCTTCAACACCTGCTGTGTTCCAAAATGGGAGTCTGCCAGTTTCAGGTTGGACAGATGTCCCCAATGATGAACAGCGAAGTCAGTGTTTGGTAGTGTATCACTGATCTCGTTTAACAACAGTGTGTCGATTGTGTACATCAAAGACTTGTCACTAACTGGCTGGAGGTGACATGTAGTGATTTCTTTCACCGATGGAAAAGGCACACCAGACACTCCTTGCACTGCAAGAGAGCACTTATGCTGAGGCAGACTTAGTTTCTGGAGACAACTACTAGTTACAATGTTGGCCTGACTGCCTGAGTCCAGAAGAAGTCGACAAGCCTGGACGGTTTCGCTTGCATCTCTTACTTAAACACTTGCGGTAGCAAACAGGACAAATGAAGTCCTCTTAATGCTTGTCAACGTTGTTGTGGGTGGGTGCCGGGTGGTGGCCACCAACCTCCTCTAAACTGGCAGCATCCTCCATGGTAGGGGTGTCTTCTGTACCTGGATTGTGAGCTGTTGGTGGTACCTCCTCGAAGTGGAGTAAGGTATGGTGGCGTGCACTACATATTTTTCAGTTTGTTTTGAGAAACAATTCATAGTCTTGTGGAACTGATGCAAACAATTAATGCACAAGTTGTACTTCTTAACAAATGTAAACTGTTCTCTATAGGAGGTATGACTAAACTGTGGGCATTGCACCAGCGAATGAGGTTCCTGGCAGCAGAGACACTGCTGCATTGCTTCCTTCAAGCGCCCAAGGAAGGAATGTGTAGAGGGCAAGCCATGTCCAACCAACTTGCCCATAGACAAATGGCTCTGTTTCTGAACAAGTCTATGTATCTGTCCACCACACATGGCCTCTAACATTCGCTGTCTTCCTTCCAAGAAAGTCAAAAAGTGTTCTAAGGTGGGTAGGTTTGAGGGATCTACCAGTGTCAACTCCCATTCTCTGCGAAGATTAGTGTTCAACTTCCGCTCCAGTAAGTTAAGTAAAACCTCGCTCACACGTCACTCGGTTCGTACGTACACTTCGCTCGTACAATGAAAAAGTAAAAATTTTAGTAATTGAAAATTAGTAACAGAGATATATTAAATCGCCATAATAAGTCACAATATATATAAGCAATATAGGTGTAAGAGCTGTGTTTCACGATGAAAACGGCAGAAAAAACTGCGAAAATTCATTAAGAAACACAGCTGTGCGCGTAAGCCGCAGAGCGCGAGATGGCTCACTGTCCCGCTGCCAGCTGTTTCTTAGAGCGGCATCCGCTTCTCTCGCTCGCTCTACCTCTTTCTCCCTCTCTCTATGGCGACGTGTGTGGCGAGATGCACCATGTGCTGCTCATCATAGCTCGTGCCCCGCGCATCGCTGCCGCTGCCAGTCAGTGTCAACACCGGGTGGGCGCCACAAGCGAAAAAAAAATTGTAACTCCGCCATTTTCCTTCTCTTCCCCCCCCCCCCCTCGGCAATGAAAGTCCAAATGGCACCACTCATCCTTTCTATGTGTACGTTTTCGATTTTTGCTTTTCTTCATGGACTGCGATTTGGATTTTGATTACAATTTCGAAATGGAAAGAGTACACGTCAAAATATATTGGTTATATATAAATTCGTAATAGGCCAAATATAAACACGAGCTGTTTATACACACTATTTTGAAGTTAGGCCTACATGCTACGCTGAGGCAGTATATTTTCATATCATTTACTGTTAATTTTACTTGTTTATGTTTTATGGACATTATTTTGCTCATAATTGCCTTGGAAAACTTCACTAATTTATGTTTTACCACAGGAAGTAATATAAAATACTTTATTTTCTCACAAGAAACGTGTAAACGTATGTTGTATCGTATTGTTAAGAGACGCGCTACATGTTTTCGTTCATATTAACTGACTTTGTAGTATTTTTTTTGAAGAAATGAAGTATAATTTAAGTCAGGATATATTATCGCACTATACAAATGTTAACTTAATATATTGTGGTGGGGCTTGATGCTGTAGTACTTTTGGTTGTTTGTTTGTAGATGTTTGAGGTTACGATGTCCCTGTTCGCGGCGACAGTTGTGGTGGGGCTTGATGCTGTACTTTGGTTGTATATGAATATGTTTTTACTTGGTTCGCGGTGACACTTGTCACAGTGTTACGGGCGTTGAGTTATTGTTTGACGTGACTCTCTCCTGTTGTTATTACTGAAAGATGTAACTTGCAGGATGATGACACAGAAAATAAAGAAACACAACTATCTGCTTTACGACTATTTATTTGTAGCTACGATCAGAGTTTCATGATAAATTTGCAAAACAATCAAAATAACAAAATTAACAGGTGACGTGACACAAGATATTTCGCCAAAACAACTACGCTCTCGTTAACTTTAAGCAAACTGCCGCAGGTTGTAGTTATTCACATTATTACCGAGTGTCTGCCCAAGACAATAGTGTCGCACTGTACTGCGGTTTACAAACATTAGTACTCTATACCTGCTCCACTCAGGAAGATGGCTATACAATTACATATTGTGCAACAACTTGTTACACCTAGAGCTACTGAGAACAAATGAAAAAATTGAACAAAATAAAGTTTAACTAGAGTGATTTCGCCCCCGAGGCTTGACTTCACCGCGCTAGCGCTCCCTTACACATCCTCCCTGCCCCGCCATGACACCTCGACTGATATCTTCCTGGGCGGACACCCGGACTTACTCGGCCAAGCGGCTGAGTGATAGATCAGGATCCAATTTGCTTAAAAAGCTGGTTAATTGACATTTACTAAGGAAGCAAAGTATGTAACCTGGTTACTGATAAATTTACAAAGCGTTTTATTCCATCATACCAGCTAAATATTCATTAAGTTTATTAATTACGGATGTGCAGCGTCATCAATTTGCTGCGGATCACCACCTCTTCTGAGTTTTGCGCCCGACACTACCACCCACGTTGAACGAGAAATGCCCGGCAGCGCTCATTGCATTCCAGCACATCCCTGTACGTGCCTCCACGCGGGTGAACTCTGACCTGCCTGCCAGATAAATTCATCCAAGCACAGGCTAGCTCAGAGCTTATTTGAAATTTTAAAAGCCAACACTTCTCTGTACGTGCTTACAAGTAAGAGAACTATGACCAGCCTGCCAAATAAATCCCATTCCAGGAGAAGCAAGCTAAGAGGCCATTTGAAATTTTAAAAATCCAAACAAGGCAAAATACAAAAAAAGTTACTTAGAAAAGCTGCTTGAAATTAAATTAGCTTTAAAATGAATCCAAACATCGTGCCAATCAGGTAAAATTGACATGTAAAATGCAATACTCCTTAACAGTTAAATTTTAAATTTTGAATATAATTTTAATGTTAATTTCTCTACTCGCATCCCCAATTAATATGTTGGATCCCACCATATACATCCTTACACCTGGTTAAGTTGGCCTACTTGAAATGTTATAAACAAAAAAAAAAAATTTTATTAAGACAAAAAATAAAATTGAAATTACTATATGATAAGAGGCCAAGTAAATGCTACGTGCCAGTGCACGTCACAATATAAAAAAGACATGAATAAAAATTCTGCACCGTAAAGAGAAACCAGCATGCCTTGTTAATAAACATTTACGTTTAGAAGTTATTGATGTCCATTTCGGGTATTGTTTTGTTTATATTGCAGCATTCGATCAAAATGATTATTCTTTATCAATCTGAAATGCTGTTAAACGTCTTATTTGCCAGTGGCATAAGTAAACACTGCAAATATTGCTCACTGCATTTAAAGTTAATGGTGATGTTGCGTTCTTGTTTTTCGTCGTTTTATTTATTTGTTTATTGTTTATGCGCAAATGGAGTATTAATTTACTCGGAATTTTTTCGGTGTACTAAGGTAATATATGTAAGAACACCTGCTTTCGGATAAGTCTCTTGAAAACATGATCGTATCCTCGGAGACCTCTTACTGATTCTCTCTCACGTCCGGGCCGGTGAAAGATAAGTGGGTGGGGGGTGAACCAAGGTGGAAGAAGTCATAGAAACTGTTGATGCATTTGCCAAGGCATCTGAGTTGTGATTTACAATCAACCTCTTGTTGTTGTAACGCCTTTAAAGCAAATTCCAAGCTATGTCGAAATTTTCCTCTGTCAGAGGAAGCGAATGTATTAGGGACAATGGCTTCCCCTGTAATGACGACTTCAAATAAGACAGCCACTCGACATTGCTAAGATAAGGCTGTTTTGAAACCAGTGCCTCAAAAAGGTTGAAAAAGTTTTGCTAACCCTTTATGTCCCCACCGAATACTGGCAACTTTATAAAGCTACTCTTGATGCCTGCGAAGGACAGGCACTTTTGTGACTGCCCCTGGGCCCATACATTTTTTGGAGAGAATTGGCAACAGCCCGTATTTTGTAATATAAGTCATCAAAATCTCCTAACCTCATGTCATGAATTTCTTCATTAAAATCTGATAGAAATTTCTTCATGGCATTGGCAGATATGAATAAATTTTCTTCAAAACCACTTCGTAATTAATCCAAATCCTGGCATGTAGCTTGCAAAAGGCAATGCTGATTTGTATCCGATTCGGCTTTGTCAGCTAATGCAGCCGCTCTTTGCAGTTGATTCTCGGCACGAGAGAGCCTTAGGCGTGCGCAAGCAAGAGCAGAAGCCATTGCAGAAGTTCGAATTGTCTGCATCTGCACCTGAATGGAGTGGAGGTGTGATCTCTCAAGCCGGGACCCGTTCACCGAAATAATTCACTAGGTCATTCGTGACCAGTTCACCGGCGTCGTTCGCTAGGTCATTCGTAATCAGTTCACCGGCGTCGTTCAATAGGTCATCCGTGACCAGTTCACAGCATCCCGCACACTGTAGCGCACAAAGGCATTCCAAGTTTTCTCAGATTTTAAACAAGTTGCCAAAACTTAATTGCACATCACCCGGAACTGAACAAAACGGGAAACACACGCGTTCCGCTATCAGTGCTATTTATTCCTCGCCGAAAACGATCATTCGTCCAAGTCTTTGTTCCAGGCGTCCCGACCCGGCCTAAACTGAAAATGTGACGAATTCGCACGTTTACTTCCTGAACCGATCACAATATTATGACGTCACTTGCAACTGATCCAGCCCGGAGGACCAAAATGTTCCGTGAATTGGGCACAAAATATTCGGGACGAATTCCCAACAAAAACAGCAGTTAATTCTTAGCAGGACTTGCTACGCAGCCATCTTGAGTTAACAGTAACACTTACCAGCACCGAACCTGTTTCTTGGACGCTGCAGGTCTTGATACAAGAATGACACAAGTTCACTTGCAGAGCTCACAAGAACAACACGCTATAGGTCATTCGGAATAAAGTGAGCACTAAAGATTTAACCATTAAAACAAATCACTAGCCGTTACTGCATATTAGTCAACATTAACAACAGTTACAGTATTGTTTGTATGGTTGGTAGTGTGACGCGGCTAGGTCTGCTGTTGTTTAGTGTGTCAGTTGTTATCTATTGTTGTTGTTGTCACTGTAGTGGGCGTTGAGGTTATGTTACCTTGCGCGCTCCGGATAGCTCAGTATAATTTATTTGCAGGGTTAAATAAAAATCGTGATTCAACAACTTTTACAGATGTTTGGTGTCGTTAAATTTCTTATAAAAAGGCGGTTATTCACCAAACAGATAAACCCGTCAGCTGTCCGGCGTTACCATGTCTGACCTTGAGTTAAACAAAAAAATTGTTATGAAAGACTTGTTCGTTGCCCGAGATTTTTATCAATGCTATGCCATGACTGCATACATTTATGGCAAAATCCCGTATTTCCTGCCACCATTAAACAAAGTTCTGACGATACAAAAAAACTCTAGAGGCACAAAAGCCTCATGCAGTCTCTCCAGCGCTCCCAGGGCCAGCCCTGCAGCGCCCTCGCGACCTGCAGACGTCTCTCCTCCTCCGCCATCACTACCCGACTGATAAACCCTTGAAGGACATGGTAATTAATAGCGCACCTCGGCGGAGTGATACAACAGACTCCAATTTTCCCAAAAAAAACAGCAAAATTACAATTAAAACATATCACAAAGGATTGCAAAAGTTGAATATGTTGTTTTTACAGTGAAATAAAATTATTTATCCACACAAATATAATAATTGGGGACAAAAGGTGCACAACAGTGGAACTACTTTCGTGGCGCAATACCCTAATCAACCCCCTGTGATGGCTGACCTACGTGCATCAATAACCTACGTCATGGAGAGAATTCCATGAAGCAAGCGATCAACCACAACGTCGGCGCCAGAAATCCTACAGCCTGGAGAAGCTGGCAACACCTGAAGTTACTCACTTCACCAGGGAAAATTTAATAATATACTAAAATTGCCAAAGCTCAAAAATTAGTCAAAATACAAGAAAAAGTTATATCAAAAAAAATAAGTAAAATTTTACTGTGGTCAATTTGAAACCAAACAAGCCAGGAAAATACACAAACGACTCTACTTTAAAGTTCCTTGACTATTTTATGTTTAAATTTTGAAAGGATAAATAAAAATTAACATGTCCCAAATTACTAGGTTATTGAATTCTGTTGTATCAAACCAAACACCTAACAAACTCATACTGAAAATGGCATGTAGCCTGTTATAAAAGATTTACATATAAATTTTAATAAAAAAACAAAAATACTTTATAAATATTTAAACAAGATGGGGAAGTGGCTGAACACTTCACAGTAGCGAATAATTGCGTGTACAGTACTTCCGTGTATTTTATTATTTGAATACAGCATTAGTGAAACAACATCAAATGCAAACGACCTTTCTGTAGATAAAAATATTTATTTCAGTTCTTACTGACATACCTTCTGACTGTATAGTTTTATTTAATTAGCGCCAGCACAAAGCGACACAACCGAGTCGATTATCGTTGGCACATGCCGCTAATGCTTCGCGCCACAGAGGTAGTTTAAAATTTCACAGACAGGTGGCATCAGAGTTAGGTTTTCGCCACTTCGCTTGGAAGCGAATTGCGTCATTCAGTTTCTTTGTCGGTTGTGTAATGAATATAGGTTACTGATAAACACATTTAAAAGTATTAGAAGTGACTGTTTATGAATATCATTGCTAAATTATGTGAAGTCAAGTTGTTATGTTTTATGATAGCCAGCCTGAGTATCTAGAAATAGAAACAGCATTTTTTCCCCTGTTTCACTCACTAAGAAAATACGTTATTTATTGTTTCTCTTTACATGCGCCGTCGTCGTTCATTGCAGTATGCTGAACGAAACTTGAATTCTTGAGTTGCGTGTGTCATGTGTGTTTTAGTGGCAGTTTTAATTTACAAGTTTGAATATACTGTACATGCATTTACGAGATTCGTAACGGTAACAGCGCAGTTAGAGTAAACGCAGAGAAACACGTGTTTTAAGACATTTACTCGCATGTATTTATAACTAAGATTAACACCCGTACATTTAATGAGTAGCTACATATTATAGCTAAAATTTATCTAAGCAGTGTAACGTAAATGTAAACATTGTGCAAGTCTATGTAAATAACAGCACGTGGCAATGTTGATGTTTACATGCAGCAGAAAGATATAAACTGGCAGAAAATAGAAATTAATCAGGATTTTTTTTATGCTCACTTTATTCCAAATCACCTATATGTACAACTATATACGCTAAGTCACCAAACAAATGGCAACAAAGGTCTTCTAAGCGACAAAAAAATAGCAGCACACATGCACAACATTCACTTTTTGCGCAATGAAAACAACTGGTGGCGTTCCATATAATTATATCTATGAACTGATCGTTCAAGCATTGTGAGAGTATCTATAATGTTAACTGAAACATTTCAGCCTTCACTGTAACAGGGTGATAAGTAGCAGACCTCATATTTGGTGCAGCACAATAACCTTCTTCAGTCAATGATATTGCATTGATAAAGTCACGCACTCCTTTTATCCAGTAATTTGCACACATTTATTAAAAATAAAACAAAAAAAAAAGTTGGCTGTACAAAAATAATTTTTTAATAACGTTATTTATCATGAAGTAATTTACAAACACACAAATAATACAAGTGTTACTGTGCAATAGTGTGTAATTTACTGCTGTTTCTAACATGCATTTAATTTGTTTCACAATTGATAATACCGTTGTGTGATTAACATTACACACTACATAGCGGTTCTTCACAATCTTTTGAAAGGATTCTTATTATGTCCGAGAACAGTCTATCTAATTTTAAGTTCAATATTTGTAATAATTTTCTGTTGTGACTAAATTACTAGTTTGGCAAATGTGCAAAACACAACCACTTGTACACTAGGATAATCACTACTTTTGCAGACACACATTTTTGTTGTTACGTTTACTAGTTGCTTTATTATGTATTTACACAATATTATGCCATATTATTACATGAAATGTAAAAGAAACACACTACAGATGCATCAATTTACCCGTCTTGACAAAAAATTTTTTATAGGGAAAAAATACATCACAAGAGCAGCATTCAAATTTATTGCAGCAAAAATTATGTTAAATACCTGCGACCATTGTACCACTAAATACGTACAGTTATAGTGTATTCTATGAACTAAGTGCACAAGATTATTAAACAGCTAATGAGGATACCAATTACATGCACACACACGTGCGGACATACACACATATTCACTCTATATCTATATATCTATATGTGTATATGTATCTATATTTCTATATCTGTCTGTGTCTATGTATGTCTGTCTCTCTTTTCTCTATCTGTTTTATTGACTAGTTTTTGAACATTATATACATAATAGGTTATAACTGTGATACTACTCTGTCCTGATTCTAACACAATGCACGAGGTAGGAGGAACCATTGGTAAGCAAAGTATATATTGTTGTACAGTACCACCACTTCTTTATATCCCATTGTTTTTATACTTTCCCACATTTTACACATTATTTTTGCAATCCCATTTTCTGCTGTTTGATTAAAAATTTTTCTCTTGCTTGTAAACAAACTGTTTCCAACGGTACTCTCTCCCTGCTGCGTGACCAAGGGCGTGCACCTCAAGTTATCCATTATGGGTGGAACTAATCAAAAGGGAACTAACCAATACTGTAGTTGACAAGAACATTAACGTTTCAAGGTCAAATTCTTCACCATGTACCTGCACTAAATGGATATCAAAAACCTTGTGGGGACTTTTGTATTCCTGTGCAAGTATAAAATTGTATTCCTGTGCATGTATAAAATTTAAATTCTGTTGTTGGTAAAGCAAGGTGCTACAAAATTTGGGCATTCTATACGTAGCCATACTCAATACGAAATAAGAAGCTTGAAAGATTTACTACTCACATCAAAAAATGATTTATCATCAGTCTTCTTGGGTGGGCCTGGAGCAGGAGGTGCAGGAGTGACGGAGACCACTTCCGCCAGATCTAGTAACAAAGCACAACACAGGTTACCAACTGTGGCCAGTCAGCACATAACACTACTGTACATACAGTCTGGAACTGAGAAGGCACGGTTCACGAGTGCAGCTGGGGGTGGCAACAAGAGGAGGGCTATGCTGTTCCAACTACCTCCCTGCCGTTCCGCCTTGCCTTCTCAGCTCCCTACAATACACTTCACAACATCCAATATTGAACACAAAATACAGTACTATAAAACACCTCATCTCACTTCTGGTACATACTACGTTATGTGCAAGCAGTATGCTTTCACTCACCGCCTGAAGAAGGTAACATGGTTAGAGAAACGTTGCGCTCGTGCTTCCGCGAGAAGAAATGCGTCGTCCAACTTTATGTACGAGTCTCTCCATGAGTACCTACCTCAGAGTTCTTGTGCCAGTTTCTATCTAATATTAAGTTGTAACCAGTAGCCTAGCTGCCGTTTCATACACCTTTTCAACTCACTGTACAGTATGATTAGAACTGCATGATGTTATTACAGCACTACAGACTATGTGCAAGCATGCACTATATAGACAAAGAGCAAACCAAAGTTGTACTTGCAGGAAGGAAAACACAAAATACAGAGAGACGACATTTTTCACGCAGTTGAGTGGTCGCGACATTTCGCTGGCCAAGCCAGCTTACTCGAGTAATGAATGATGGCACACTGCAAGTTACTGGTGCACAAAGTGGCTAAGCGACAAACTATGGTGTGGCAAAACATTTTAAAGGAAGTTATATGTTTAGGGGTGTGCGAATAGTGGTTTTAGTGTTTCGAATAGTTTTTGAACGAATATTAATTTTTTCGAATAATTTTCTAATATTTTTTGAATATTGTTTCTTCAAATTTTGGTATACATTTGCCAGTACATAATCTTGCATTTACAAGCAGATATAGTAATGCATTTTGCTTAATGAACATAAGCATAACAATTTACCAGTTTTTACTTGATAACCTCAAACGTTCTTAAAACATATGTACCTGTTCTTATAGCAATATACTGCTTTTCTTCTCAGTTTATTATTTTATTACGATTGTAAGAAATCACAAAATTGTTTTTGTAAACAAGTGCTTATTACAGATGGCACTGCTGATCTAGTTTACTTCTTCCCTACATATAGGCTATATAGATAAAAAAAATACTGTTCTGTAATATTTTTGGAAGACTTTAACTACAGACATTTTAAAGCTAAATTAACATGTAGTAAATTATTACAATACTACAAAAATTAGATCTTCGTAATGCTAATGACTAATAATTTTTCAAACTAATTTTGATAAATCAACAGTGAAACTTCCTATGTGTTTCACATTTGGAAACATTCATAGAATAGTTGTATAGAAATTGTGAACATGTTCAACCTGCTAATTATATAACCAAATAAAAGTATCAGTGGTTGAAAAAAGTTCAACCATAGCGTACTCACATGAACTATGTAACTGCCGCACCGCTTTAAGAGCAGAGTTACTTTACTTAAATTAATTGATTTATCAATGTAGGCTTTGATTAAATCTATCCCGTACCAGAAATTGCCTCGACTAGCCCAGCGGGTTTGATTTACTCCCAATCACAAGTCAATCAAAGTCAGAGAGTGACCAACCACTCAACACTTACTTTGCGAGAGTCTATATGGGTCCAACCTACCAAGTAAAACGAGTGTTATTTCTTTATGTGGCAACCCACTCCACACTGTCGTAAATGCCCTTTTTCACGGCAGGAATCGCACAACAATCTCCCGCACCGCACTCAGGCCACTGAGTTCAGCTTCTTGGCCTGCGAATTGCAATTAAATCGGCGGATGTCTAATCGCCTTTGCCCGACAATTAAATGTAATCAAACACGTATATAAGGCTCTTGGTAATGCACCCCTGGTGGCCTACCGAGACGCGGACCTGCGGGACACAAACACACGCATCCATCCGCGGCTAAGTCCTAGACTCGTCTCCCTCTCGGCACTGCTGCCGGCACGGACGCCAAGCGAAGATTTCAGACGCGGCTCCCTCCAGCCAATCAGGAGCTTTGTTTCAAATCCCCGACCTTCCGGTATTTCTCCGAATTCGGGCGATTACGACCAAATTTCGTGGTGATTTTATTTCCATAAATCACAGTTTACATTTATATAATTTTGACATCATTCTTTATTACAATTAACTATACTTATTACAAAACATATACAAATACTTAAAATTTAAATTTAACGGTTGGGAGAGTTGGCCGTTGATTGGCTCTCCTCGCCCCCACACCATGGTGGCCTCAGGCAGGCAGTAGGAGGGGTCGACCGGCACTTCGTCACTGTCGACGGCTACACAGCCCAGAGTACTTACAGACGTGTGGGCGACTACCCTGGCTCTCATCTCATCATCTCCCCAGTTCAACATATAAAATATACTGTTGCGTGCCATGTTCCTGGAGGCCAGTGGTCCTCGGCTGTTTCGTAACACCTTGAGGGCTGGCCGATGACTCAAAACCCGGGTGGCTCATAGTGGGAATCCCGCCGAAACTACGTCATAGATACCTGACCAAACTGCGCTTTAACCCTTCGAGGGCGGCCTACGTGGCTAAAATCATGTCAGAAACATGATGTAATGTCTATTTTAGACCCCTGAAATGCGGGGAAGACCAGACTGTCTGGCCTAGTATAAAAGCGCAGAATCGGCACATTTGAGGAGAGTTCGCTATTGGTAGTGCTAGAGTAAAGTGCTACGCCTGTGGAGAGAGACTGGTGAAGACATCTTGGTGACATCAGAGTCTACTGTGAGGCGGCAGGCGGCTACCTTCGGAGCAGTGTGGACGAACCAAGAGGACTGCTGCGGCGGGCTGACGGGCGAAGGAGGTACGCGACGGGAGTCGAACCGAAGACCTCAAGAGTGAAGACAGCGGTGCAGTCGGGGTGCTGCGCAGCACACGACGATTCATCACTACGGCGGACTATTAAGGTTGTACACTGTCACTACTTGAAAGATGTTGATTGTATATATGACTGAATTTTATTGTGATTTGTACTGTTTAATTAATTGATGGTAGACATTTTTTGTGCTTTAATTGTGAAAGTTAACTAACGTGTCTGTGACACAGTGGTAATTGTGTGCATAACT